>CABFWB010007399.1:0-10381 GCA_902151455.1 Timema bartmani | reverse complement strand
AATATTGTAAAATTAATGTAAAATCAAAGGTTGGGAATAGTCCTATGTGTTATTCCAGGACATACTCTACCTACCTACAAAGTTTCATTCGAATCTGTTCAGTAGTTTTGACGTGATTGAGCAACAAACATCCAAACACACAAACTTTCGCATTTATAATATTAGTAAGATTTATAAAATATTTGTCAATTTAAAAGGATACATTTCATATTCACCATCTCTTAATGGCTTGTTAATCTGTCTATTATGTGTAAATTAGATTTGTTATTGTAATTACATGTTTTGAATGTATATTAAAAGAAAGAAAAATAAAGTGTATATTTCAAGTTACATATCAAAATGAGACGTGCTGCTGCAATCTCACTCTCCTGTAACTGCAACTAATAATATAACTTGGACGTGTGTTTGCCAACATCTCTTTGTTATAATGCTTCTGTAAAGTCTCTTTGATGTCTCAGTTTGTGTTTTCCTCTTGTCCCACTCATACTCATGTGCGTGTACGTGGAAAAAGCAGTTTGCATTACAATCTGACTGCACAGGTTACCCCAGCACTGGGCGCCAATCAGACCCACGGATCAAGAATAGACTAACAACACTCACTGATTTGTATTTATCTATTTATTTTGCCAACTCGTCTCACTACCCCTTTGAATTATTATACGCATATGTACTAATTATCACTAATCTCTTAGGGATTGATAAGGCTGAATTTAAAGAAAGTGTACCTGCGTTTGAATAGCGGGAGTATGGAAAACATTTTAGGATAAACCATTGGGAGACCTTGAGTCCTTCAACACGGGGATCGTGACGTGTAGTCGCTCCTAAGTGTGATCATCGCTATTATGCAGGCTTTTTTTTAAAACAGTTCACTTTAGAGATGGTTTTACTTCAGAGCAGGCAATAACCCGGCTTTCACAAAGCTATGTTCAGGTAGCGGCCCCACCTCTTCTCATAAACCTGCAAATTACATATAAAACCTAGAATAAAATGCTCCTTTTTTCGTTCAAACGCCAAGCGAATGTTTCCAAATTATCTAATAATTATGAACAATCTTAATACATTGTCAACTAGTTACTTGTCTGAAAAGGTTTGATCATTGAAAGGGGGTGAGGGGTGAATTGGGGGGTGGGGATTTCTGGTACCTAAACTATTTTGTTCGGATCGTAACCCTTGGAAATTTTCTCTCCAGCTTTAAGCTTTTACAACGAACAATTTGAAAGTGGGTTATTTCACTTGGAAGTACTGTTATCATTGAGAATTGCAACTAGTTATCTCCAATGTCCAAGGACTCAACCTAGTTCAAAGAGCGCAGCGAAACTCCCATAAGGCCGAGTGTCTGGTGTATACCTTGTCTGCAGCCTAGGTTCAAAGAATGTCTACAGCAAATTTTGTTAAAATTGATCTACATACTTGGCAGTAATCGTGGAAAAAATTTACGAGAAACAAACCGGTCGAGCTAAAACCTT
Organism: Timema bartmani; assembly: GCA_902151455.1. Lineage (NCBI taxonomy): Eukaryota > Metazoa > Arthropoda > Insecta > Phasmatodea > Timematidae > Timema > Timema bartmani. The sequence goes on along the minus strand of CABFWB010007399.1, from coordinate 8,915 downwards.
TGCTTAGCTTGGTCAACACCCTTTAGTTTTAAGCACAGTATTATTCAAGAACGTAGAAGGGAAGGGGAATACACTAGAACATTTATCTAGGCGTTTAACCAATAAGAGCTTTTATACGAATATGGAGCCCCCATAGGAGGGGTTCTGACCCACCAGATCGCTGCCCTAACCCTTCTTTATATGTCCTTGTGATTATTCACATTCATGTAAAGAATACGACTTTTAGCGTGAAATGTCTCAGTTCCAAGATCAAGGTGAATGGTTACAAACATGGATCTAGGTTTTCCTCGAACAAATAAAGTCACTATTTTACAGGATCACAAGATAAATTTGTTACATAATTAAGGATTGTTTTAGTGGTTTTGAAGCTTCAGAGTTGTCATTAAAATAATAAATACTACAGTGTGAGGATTTTTTCCTCCAATAAAACGAACAAAGAGAAACAAAAAATGGGTATATGACTTTGAAGATTGTGGCAAGCAGTTATATGACTGATATGCCAAGAGTTGAGCAGTTTTTACACAGAAAGGATAGTGAGTGTTTTACGAGCGAGTTTCGCAGCGGAGATTTATGGCAGTTTTATGTACTCGTTGAAAATTTGTGACATTTTTGAGTCCCGGCTAAAAGGTGGCACGAAAATACAGGCAAGTGGTTTGAGCCTAGATGCGAGTTCTGGGGGGCCTGATTGAAAGATTCTTTGGATTTTGTTCAACACGTCTCACTTACCATCCGAGATACTCGCCTTTAACAACATTAACACCCACATCGGTGGTCGCATGATCTGGAGTGTTATTATCGTGTTGGTCGTGTTGGACTTTCTTAAATTATTATAGGATTTTTTTTTTTACGAAATAACTTAATATCAATATTTATTAAGTTTATTTAGCTTTAGTTTATAGGCATGTCTTCAGTGGGTGGCCGGGGGCCGAAGCGGGCACTACTCATTTTGTTTTCTCCTGGTCTATTGGTGTACATATCCAAGTATACGATGGAGCCTCGATTGTTGAGGTGATTAGAGCCGCAATACCATCGAATACCAGGAAAATTGATTAATCGAGACTCTGTCCAGAGTAATTAATTATTATTTTCTGAGGTTAAATGACCAATTAACTGTCAAGCATTGCATTATACTCTTAATAAGGTTGTGGAATCGCACATAACTTTTATAAAATAGCTACGTATAGTTAAACATATGTAATGTACATTTTAAACAAGTGTGTTCTAGCCGGAGTCGAGAAGATTAGTTCCTTATTCTTACTCCTCGCATTCATTTCCATAATTCTATCCATCCTTGATTCCATAGATCATTCAACACTCAACTGGTCTCAATAGTAGTTTCTCAACCTAGCATTTTTACACCGTGGTCCTGGAAACTTTACCTTGTATAGCTCGCTTATCACTAGTCTTTTGTTTCTACGCACATTTTTTCTCTCTGACCACACCCTAGTTAGTTAACATCTGGCCGTCGTAATAACACATAGTGTTTTTCACAACTACTCAAGTAAGTTTGGTTGTTTAGTAATGTTCTTTTTACAAATTCATAATTGTCTAACGGTAATTCTAAAGACCTCTTGTATAACTCTTAAGTTTCTTTAATTTCGTTTGCAGTTTCCATGAGTATGGTACCATAAGTGCTGAAACATGTCGGAATGAAGTGATCCAACATCTTTCCACTGTTGGATATCATAAAGAAGTAATGGGACAAGGAAACAGATAAGACTTAGATTATTCCACATCACTTTATTACTTCATTAAAATTCGTTTGGCAAACGTTAACCTCAAAATTCAAATTTAATATTTTATACTCCATAACATATTTGAAATTAAAACATTGTTTTGTCCATATACTGTATATCTGTAAGTTTTTGTAACAACATTTTTAACGTGTAAACATATATTTTAGACTTTTCATCAACTTGTGTATGTTCCAGTTGATGATGCATTATTAATTTTATGTTAAATGTTCATATCTCACAATATTTTTTTTCACCAGAAGTAAAACCTAATCATACATTTTGACCTGTAATTTCACTTAATACATCTACCAAGTTAGTAACTGTTTAATTTATCAAATTAAATTATATATATCTCTATAGCAATCTATCTAAGTATTAACTTTTAATTTTAAATGCTTAAAAGTTAACGTGAAATGAATAGTTGACTGTGATACTGCGCCCTACCCCACCTTTTATTTTTCAGCTATTTCTTGACCTTGATTCAGAGAACTTGAGTATAGGAGACTATACTATATATTTAAATACTTAACAAATATTAATCTTAATATCTCATAGTATAATAATTGTGCATAATAAATAATACATCCTTCAAAAATATTTGTTAATTTGTTGTTGGTGGGTTGCATATTGTGGTTCCTACGTCATATTATTTGTCTCATGTGCCCACGAAACATTCCTATGTAGGCATTGGGGCTATTTCAGACTGGGGCACTGCAGTGTCTGAGCCAGTCACATGTGACTGACAGGGTCACTGAGTCAGGGTGTCACCGCTTGAGACACACATGTGTTCACACTGGGACTGGTGACTAACAACACGTGGAGTTCTGATAGCTATCATTTTATAGGTGATATCAAAAGCTGTCCTTTAATTTGGGATAGCTCAAATCGTCAAATATTCTATATAACCTATATTTCTCTATCAGATCACGTAGCATAGGATGTGCGTGTGATTTTACCTCACCCTCCTCCTTCAGAAGCGTCTTCTGTTTAGAAGTATTTTTAGTGGTAATAATTCCTCATCGTTTGAGTCAATTTAATAATAATAATAATAATAATAATAGTAAATTGTTAGCAGTCAATAGGCAATTAAGTGTTGGACACTGGTGTCTGACTAGTGATAGAAACAGACACTGGTGTCTGGAAGAGGAATGAGAAAGGTAGAATTTAAAGAAAATAAATCCTCAATTGCGTGGAAGGAGAGTGGGTAACCATTTAGTAAAACCATTTTCACTAAACCCAGAAGGAATTCGCCAGGATAAATGTAACTGGCACCTTTGTTTGCAAGCTCACCAGTGTGGGTCATGATAGTTATATCGTTATGACTCATGGCTATATTATATTATAAATAGTAATTTCTTAGGTATTTATTCTAGTCCAACACTTTTCTAAACTTTAATTTTAAAATACGTATAAAATTCAGAAAGTTGAACTTTTTTCCTCTATCGATTATGTTTGCTTTCTTTCTAGGGCTATTGTCGCTGCAAAGGTTTTGCTATTAAAATATACTAGAAACATCTTCCTTCCCTTTCCCTATTCATTCAATTGCTGAACAAAAAGATTCTTTCCCTACGGCTATATCATCCCTCAAACTACCCTCGGTATTTTCATTTATTCCATCCCCTCTTCTCTTTCTCTCTTTCTCGTCATCGAGTTGTTTCCCTTCCATGTCCATCTCCCTCCAGCCCCTCGCTATAGACCTGACTCTCAGTTAATTCTCTTGACGCAATTCCTCCCTTGCTTCATCGATATCAACCACCGGCCCCCCTTTCTTCAGGACAACAGCGGACCAACTCGACAAAGACGAGGGGGTTCCTTTTCATCGATATCGACCACTGCTCTCCTCAAGGCTGACGACTTCTTGAGATTGTTTGGATGGAAAAAGAAACAAGCTATATTCAGTGTTTCTGAAAGGGCGTATTACAGTTGGGCCACGAGTTAACCTGCGTTTAAAAGGTTAGTGTTAATCCCACATTACAGTTGGACCACAAGTTCACTTGCGTTTAAGAGGTTAATGTTAATCCCACATTACAGTTGGGCCACAAGTTCACCTGCGTTTAAGAGGTTAGTGTTAATCCCACATTACAGTTGGACCACAAGTTCACCTGCGTTTAGGAGGTTAGTGTTAATCCTATATTACAGTTTAGTAAGACACAGCAAAATGCCAAGCTAGCCTAACCTAACCTAACCTAACCTAACCTAGTTTAGTCTAACATAGCCAAACCTAAACAAGCCTAACCTTATATAAGGCAAAAAGATTGGAGGGGCTGAATTCATATCTACCTCAGTTCTATTGTTTGTTTTAGTCTTCATGGTCAATGAACGTGGCCCAACTAAGCTATGACGAAAATCCTCATGGCCAGTGATCGTGGCCCAACAAAGCTATTACGATAATCCTCATGGCCAGTGATCGTAGCCCAACAAAGCTATTACGGTAATCTTCATGGCCAGTGATCGTGGCCCAACTAAGATATGACGAAAATCCTCATGGTCAGTGATCGTGGCCCAACTGCTATTCACCGTTCTGAAGGGGAAAGAAAGAAGGATATACAAATAACATAAAAAGCATGATTATTTGTGTATTTGTCAAACCTATTGGGATTAAAATTAAATATACCAACTTACCACTGAAAATCCCCTCAGCCAGAATATTAACAAAAATGAAATGCTCCTTTCTTGGTTCTCTTATCTATTTAATGTTTAGTTTATCAAATAACAACATTTGAAACTAGCTTACTCTGACCTATTTTCACACAATTATATTATATTATTTTATTTATTGGGATATTTTCAAGACAATAAAACAATGTTACCCATATCAGTGGTCACATGACCTTAAGATATCGGGCTCGCAGGACCAGTGACGGGAAGTCAGGGTTAAAATCATGATTGGATATACTGAGAATGGTATTTCCTAAATGGATTTTCTCTCTCTCTCTCTCCCACTCACTCACTCTCTCTCTCTCTCGACGTCAATGTGGAAGAGATATCAACAAGGTGGATATGCGGACATCCCGGATGGGTAGTAAGACACTGTGCATAAAAGAATTAACTCAATAAAATAAAACTGTTCATATAATCTGTTGTTTAAGTCTATTACAAACTTTCCAACTTAATTTCAGAATCCTTTAATTAAAAATTAACTTGAGGACCTTAGTGGTAGTATATAATTTATAAAAATGACATGAGCTAGCTCAAATAAACTGCAGTAACTTTCATTTGCATGGCTTAAGAGAGTGTACAAATGGTGGCCCACGGGCCAAATGCGGCCCGCACTCAGTGAAAATGTGGCCCTTACAGTATCATGGAGAGAAGCCCTCGGTGGCCAATGTGAAATAACTAATTATTCGACTAAAAAAAGGATTTAAACAAGGTTGTGATAACATTTTATTATACATTTATTTGATTAAGACTGATATGTATAAATATATATATAGGCTATTTATAATACTGAGCTGGTTTGTGAAATTGTGTGCGCGTAGACTACATATTACAGCATTTTTGAGAGGGGATTTTAATTTTTCAGGCAATGAAATAAAAAAAATCTGAATCGTCTCCGGCCCTTACCAAAGTCTTATTTTAATAGGAGGCCCATTATTTGAAAACTGGAAACTCGTGTTTTTATTCCGTTTAAATAGTTGTGTAAAGATAACATATACAATAATCCATAAGGAAGTATTATTGAAGGCTTCTTATTACTTTTAAATCAAATAAGACATATTTAGACTGTCAAATAGACCTAATTGTTGTGACTTTTAATCAAGGTTAGTGGTCGNGCCACAACGGGGGGTGGGGGGGGGGGTGAGGAGGGAGTACTACAGCCGCTTTGGTGTATGAATGGTCTACGCGAATATAGGTCAGGTATACTTTGGGTGGTTTTTCCAAAATTGTTTTCTACTCTCCCTCCACGAAAATAAGGGTACACTTCCTTTAAATACAACTTCCCCATTCTTAGTCCTTTTATTTAACAATTTAAAGAGAAGTTATAAAGTAGTCCATAAGTAAGTATTATTGGAAGCTTTGATAATTTTTTTTTAGATTAAGGACGTTGCCTACCTGTGACGTCATGGCCAGTCAAGATAGGATTTCCTATTTTAATGAATTTACGTTTTACTCGGCGAGTTTTTAAAGATATAACTTTGAAACAAAAACCACCCATTCCTAAATAATTCTAAAAATAGTCCTACAGTGTCACAAAATTATGTTTTTGTAAACGTGGTTTTTTGTGTAAATACTCTACAACTTAGGCTATTTGGCTTGGTCACGAAAATTTCCTGTAGGAATCTTCCTGCTAGGATGTGGATTAAAAACGTACTTGGTAGCATATGTCTATCTAGAATAGGAAACCATAAAAAGGTAGAATCAAAAACCAAGTCAAAATTTTCATGGTGCAAATATTAAAGTGGCTGTGTAAACTCGTTGGAGGAGGAGGGGAAAGGTTTATCAATGCATAGACAAGAGCCCCCTCAGGGTGAACTTTTCATTTTCTTTCCTCTCTTTCTATTCTGTATATTGGTGTCTAAGTTTGATAATGCTTAGTCTGCTTGGATGTGTCAAGTTAAGATTAAACCCCCTTCGCAAAATACCTTCGAAATCTCCCAAGTAAGCAAATTCCTAAACTTTATAATTAATCATTCAAATAAGACTTATTTCTATAATGCTAGATTTTAGTGACTTTCAATCAATGTTGGTTGTAAAAATTGGCATTCCTATGAAAATTAGACTTTACCGACCCTGTGGTTTGGATAAGCAAAAAATTTGAATTATTATGCAATTTCTCGCCTGACTTGTATTAGTGAACACTGCTTCTTGTTGTTATTAAAACGACAGGTAGGTCCATACTTTATATTTGAACTACCCGCACTGATTTAAGTGACAAAATGCTCGACTTTGAACTATTAGACCAGGATTCACGAATGGTTTCAATATCAACGTTATGCATTTTGGTTTTTATATCGTATAAATTGAATTTCAATGTCAAAACAATATTGGGAGGAAACTTCTAACATCCTATTTTCTATATGTTTTACCAAATTACTATCAAATTGAGTATATTTAAGTTTAAATTGTAGACTATAGGATATAAAAAATTATACAGAACTAGTCTTTTAACTTTCTCGCTACCTTACAGTTAGAGAAAGTGTCGTTGTCAAAAGAATTTAAGTCGAGATTTTGATGAATTTCGATGTTTCATGACCCACTGAATCCGAAAAAGTTGTTTTTGCATTTCCATCCGACTGTCTCTCTATCCGTCCGTCTGTATGTCTCGGATTAGAGCCTAAACTATTTTACCAATCAGGCTAAAACTCGGTATCTAGGGCTTTCATAGGGTTGCCCCGAGGGATTTTTGGAATCGGATATCCAACCCTAAAATGAAGGGTACCTAGTTTCCTTAAGGGCGAAAAGAGAAAAAATCAATTTTATCAAAATCAGCTCTCACAATTTTGATTAAATTTAACTTTCAAGTATTGATCAATATTACAAACAAAATGGCTACTCAATTTTTCGTCAAAATGACTTTAATGGTTTCGGTCTGATGCGTAGATTCTAATTTTTATCATATCTTTTAAAATCTTTTAAATAAAAAATTACTTATCATTGCAAATTTGTAGGTATATTTATAATACAAATCTTTTATTTGAAACAAATTTTTATAAAACCAGTAATTTTCAAGCTATATGCAAATATCTCTCTCTCTATATATATATAAGCTTTTCGAACACAAAAGGTAAAGTATTGCGACCGTAAAAATATCAAACCTGAGATGTGGCCCCCCGAACTTTAAAAAGTTGTTTTTGTAATGCCGTTTGTCTGTGTGTCTTTGTAACCCTAATATTAAGAGTAGTTTAGTAAAGGGCGAAAAGAGAAAAGTTCACTTTGCTTAAAATCGGCTCTAAAGATTTTGATTACAATTCGTATCCAGGCGTTGATTAAGATTATAAATAAACTGGCTATTTTCATTTTCCCATGAAAATGACTTTTAGGGTACTTTACAGCAGCGGAAATATCCATATATCCGCAATTATTTGAGATACTAAATAACGTATCATAGTAAAACTGTAGTATTACTAAAAATAAAAAAAACTTTTATTTGAAATATATCTTTATAAAAACAATTGTTTCTGATATATTGTCAAATATATTAATACAATTTCGTGAACTTTAGTTGTACACAAATACTACTTTAAGTCTTAACGCAATAATTATCTAATTCCATAGAGTAAGTAAATAAGAAAGTATTTAAAAAAGGTTATGTTATTTTTTTTCTTTCACCTCTTAGGGGAAATGTTTGTAGAGCAATAATCCTCTATTATTTTAGACTCAATTGTCAATATTTATTCTTTTTATTGGTCTAAATTTATAAACGAGGAATTTAATAGCAATGCGATAACCATAAGATTTGCAGCCCCTAATAAAATGTCCAAGACTTTAACCGGAAATAGAAATTTTAATATGAAGTGTTGATCCTTGTAGACCCAACATGGATATTTTTTATTGATACAAATATATGAATGAGGACTTTAATTCCTTAAAAATAAAATTATAAAATTTAAAACAGAGAGTCAAAAGATGTTTTAGATCGGTATAGCAAAAATTTTGCATGGGTTTGCTAGTGTATATTATTTCGTTTCACATATAATACGAGTTTTGGGTAAATATCAATTTTTAAACATTGGAATGAGAAAGTCCGGGAGGATTTACATGCCATTTATTTATATATAATATATAAATCCATCATAATATTATTTTTATTGTTTGATTAATAATACAATTAATTATTTTTTAGTTATCAGCACAATTAAATACACTGGTTAAAATTTAATACAAAATGATTAAATAATTGATCAAATATAGGCCCAGATTGCAATAAAAACATGGTTTGGCTAAAATCTTGGTTTTTTTAGATGGTTTAAAAACCAATTGGTAAACTCTGTTTAGGTTTATCACACCAGGTCTGGTCTTCTCCTTTTATTTTTCTACGTGTAAAGCTAGGCTGCACCCTTATATATATATATATATATATATACACACGTAGCAGGTAATTCAATAGGCGTGGTTTGACATCAATCTGTGAATGTCTTGAATTGCGTGTCAATAAACAGAAATAAATTTTCTAAAGTGTTTTATAGAACACGCAAAATTCCATCTCAAACAATTCAAATCAATCTAACCAAAGACCTC
>CABFWB010007398.1:9121-25087 GCA_902151455.1 Timema bartmani | reverse complement strand
TATATATTACCCAGTATATATATTACCTAGTATATAAAATATTACCTAGTATATATAATATAACCTAGTATATATAATATAACCTAGTATATATTATATAACCTAGTATATATAATATAACCTAGTATATATATTGCCTAGTATATATATTAACTAATATATATAAATACTAACTTTGGAATTTGTTTGTGGAGGACGCCCCCCTTTCAGGCCTTCAAATTGAAATTTAATTTGTAACGCCCCCCTTTCAGTCCATATTGAAATTTAATTTGTTTTCATTGTGTTTGAGGGGGCTCTATTACCTGCCTGACAAATTTCAATCCTTTACCACATTGAGAAAAAGATATTTTTATAAGGTTTGAAAATTTTGAACCCCCTACCCCCAGTTCACAAAACCCCACTTTGAAAATTAAAATATCAAAAACATATTTTTTTATATTTGGAGTTAGGTATGGGTAGTAATCTCACTGCATTCATAGCCATTTCTTTTTCACACCACACCTAGAAGTTTTGTTTTCTATTAATACCCATTATTTCCCTGAGCTATTTTTAAAATCTAGAGTTATCATACTTTTATGTCTATTTAGATTGGTACATTTAATTTTCTGCTGAGTTTTGTTTTATATCACACTGAAATGTTGTGATTTAATTAGTTTTGAAACTGTTTAATCCACGTTCTACCATTTTAATTACCTACCCCAACTTGGAAATTTCATATGTTAAGACCTATTACTAATAATATAAAGTTGTCACCTCACCTAAGGGAATTTGTAGATTTATAGCCTCCACCCCCCAATTTCTTTGAGACATAATTTGAAATTTTCTATATTTATACTTTTCTTGACGTATGGGTTGATCCTTCTATCTTCTTGCCTCTCTACATGTAAATATTTCAGTTTTATGACTTCCCATTTTCTGAATTTTTGGTTGTATGGGGAGAGAGGGGGGTCCCTCTATCTGCTTTAAAAAATTCAGATTTCTAGGACACTTAGAAGTGTTCGAACTATACATGGGGAAGGAAGGACACGACCTTTCTTTTATGCATAAAATCAGCAATAATTTACCAGTCAAATTCAGTTGCTGATCCCTAAGGTCGCTTCAAACTCGCAATAAACAGGACTGTCGATGACAGAGAGAGCTGGGTTTGAGCCACGGTCAGGCGTAATTAAGGTGGCTTTTCCTAAATGGTCTAACATTCTCCCACTACGCAAAAATGGGTACACTTTCTTTAAATTCAACCTTACTAATCTGTAGCTATTATTTTAATTAATTAATATCCGTACAATCCGAACGTGTAGTGAGACGTGGTGGCAAAAAATTAAATACAAATCAAACAATTTCACAGACATTCTTACTCAAGTTGCATCAACTCACTATTCTATCTTCCCACTCATTACAAATTGAGATAAATTTGGTTTTATTTAGGGTATTTAACGTGCAATTCTTGAAATAATTGATTATTGCAGACCCGCATCGGTAGTCACATGATTTAACTTGTCACTCTCGTAACTGGTTTACAGTTGACAAATATCGGTACATAAAGTGTTTTTACTAAAATTATTTCCCACTCTCTCTCTGGGAAAGTTTGGGTATATTCCCTTTATAACTATAACTTATTCGTCCATTAGAGTAATTTATATTTGAGTATAACCCGAACATTTAGTAAGTCGTAGTGAAATAAACACTATATGCACACAAACAACTACAAAGTGGCTTACCTCGACAGACATAATTACCAAACCACTACCTGTTGAGATTTTTTAGCACTGAGTCTTATTACCCATTCAGGTTGTACGCTTAACTACTAATACTAAGGGATTAGGATAATTTAATTTAGAGGAAGTGAACTAGCATTTGCGTGGAGGGAGAATATAAAACCATTTAGGAAAAGCCACCCCTAGTTCACCTGAGAGAGATTTTAACCTCGATCTCCCCGTCCTCAGCAGTCGAGCCCAACACGAAACCAGCGCATTAGCTAACTACGCCACAGAGGTGGGTAGCTGTTAGGTTTTCACATTGAATAGAGAAACTCTCAAGGTCAGGTGAATGGGAACACAAGCTAAGGAAAGTATTTATTCAATCTATGATAATTAGAAACATATTTCAGCACATTAAACAAAATATTAACTCAGTATAAGCGTTTAGGACAGACACATAACAATGTAAATACCTGTTCTTGAATATTCGTCGAATAAAATTGAATTTCATGAGAAACTCTTTAAATTAAAAGAAAAGGTGATCATAAAATTTCAGGATCCCCCTAACAAATATTCAATAACGTTTAAAAAAAACACTTTGTATTACTACCTCTTCAGGTTATACGTAGGCCTACATGTACTAATTATGCTAATGTGTTAGGGATGAGGAAGATGGAATTTAAAGGAAATGTAGCAGCATTTGCGTGGAGGGGGAGTGAAAAATAATTTTAGTAAAACAGCCTTCATACACCCGACCGGGATTAAAACCCAGGTCTCCTTGTTATAGTAATTCTAGTTTATTGAGAGACTGACGCCTTAGACCATGTGGCCACCGAAGCAGGTATTGTTATTTAACTCGACAGGTATACACACTACCGACTGAGTTGTGATGACTATTTGAATAAATATAATAATTTTAAACATGATCTGCTTCGTTTGCCGCAGGGTCTAAGACAGTGGTTCTCAATCAGTGGTCTGATGGTTCATGGTGATGTACCAGATGGTCCGCACAAAATGAATGGTATGACACAATCGTATTTGCTTTCTAAAATAGTCTCTTTTAGTTTGAGACTAAGTTTTCAAAAAAATAAATAATCAGTAATCTAAACTCAAATGATCTTTATTATACTCTAACGTAAGGAATTTCCAAATATAAAATTGAAACCATATCATTACGTCATTTTTCGATGATTATCCAAGATTAAAATATTCTTTATTTGAGGGTTTCAATCAAAATAAAACAACACCCCAAGCACTGACAATATTATTTATGGATTATGGATTACATAAAACGTAAGGGTTTATCAAAATCTCGAGACTGAAATTATCACATCTACAATATTTTTACTCTCTTAGAAAGAAAAAAGTGAAATAAATCAAAAGCGTATACTATTGACAGGCTAACTATACTTTTTTCTATAAGTATAGTCGAACTTTCATAGGGAGAGCCGACATTCATAAACATTTTATTTCATTACCGGTACTAGTTTTTTAATTAATAATATGTATCAAAACTAATAGATAATATAACTTGATTTGAAAGTAGATTTACTATAGATTCTAGCCGTCAGATAGGGCTTTTTCTATGAAAATTTGACTTTAAAATGTGAATATGAAACAAAGTTCTATAAAGTTGTTTTTACTGATCGATAAACACTTCCATTAGAAAATTTTCTGATTCGACAAGTCACAAGTTGGTAATGAATTAAGGTGGGTGGTCCGCATGTGCATTTAACGCTTATCAAGTGGTCCAGTATTGGAAAAGTTTTAAAAACAATGGTCTAAGGTGCCACTCTCACAATATATTAGAATGCCAATGAAGATGAGATAGGGGTTCGAGTCCCTGTTGGGTGTACTTAGGGTGGTATATTCTAAATGGTTGTATACTCGCCTTCCACGCAAATTCATGTACAAACTCTATTATCCCTAACACATTAGCGTGGTTAGTACATATGGGTTTATACTCCATTTAGGATGAAAAGTAGCGTTTCTTCATTGATGGATTACACTATGACCATATATTAAAATCCATTCCTTAATGGAAGAACGCAAGGTAAACTTGCTACCTTACAGAGTAAACGAAGGATACATAAGCCTACAGCCCGAGTGGATTGTATGACGAGGTTCTAAAAAATGTTTAACCCTAATTTACAATATCCCGTATAAAAATAACGTCATTCATGAGGGAGAGAAGTTTGGGGGAGTAGATCTAGAACTAGCAGAATAAAACATGTGTCTCGTTCAAAAATAACATACCGGTTATTTTGGACTTTTTAATTCCCCACCTTCACCTCTAGAAGATCACTGTCACCCCTCACCGTTTTGGATCTAATAATAGCATACCTCCTACCACGCTTTAACGGCTCATCTAATTCATTGTAAAATTCAACTGTACTGTACATATAATTTTATTTCTAATTCATTAACCAACCTAAGTTATTATAAATGTGATCTTACAATTTATTATTGGTGGTATTATTTTGCATCCAATACCTGATACAAATGATTCAATAGTTACACGACTTACAAACTTTAATCTAACAAAGACCATTCTTTTAAATAAATTAGAGTTATCTTCTTAAGGAGAATAAATTATTTAATAAATATAAAATAAAATACAGAGTGAAAATTAGCCTGTTGTTAAGTAAAATTAAAGTTGTCAAATATGATAGCAAAATTTAACAATGTAATAACAATAACAAGGTTAAATATATTTTTTTGGATATTTAATTTTAAAAATCGATTGATTAGGATTAATAAATAATGTATTACAAATTATTGTCGTATGATTCAATAAGTGGGTGATAAATTATTATGTAAAATCGTATATTAGATAATTAGGGCTAAGTTCATTTGAACAATATCTGATGCAAATTCAGATGTAGATGTATGTAGATGCTCACTTAATTAAAATTAGTGCTCAGGGTCCGGGGTTCAATCCTCGGTCCCGGCACAGATTTATCTGAATGCCAAACCCTTCCTTCACCTCTGACAAGATGTGTNTCCCGGCACAGATTTATCTGAATGCCAAACCCTTCCTTCACCTCTGACAAGATGTGTATTAATCACAACTTGTGAATGTGAGGAATGCCAGGCCTCTACCGTGGTTCGGATTCCACGTTAAACTGTAGGTCCTCCATTTCATCTCACAATCACCCTACCATTGCACATTAGCGTAAGTGCGTATAACCCGAACGGGTAGTAAGACGCGCTGCTAATAATAATACTAATAATAATAATAATAATAATAATAATAATAATAATAATAATAATTAAAATTAAAAGGATAAATAAATATAATATTTGAATGAATAACGCAAACGGGTGGTAAGAATTGGTGGTAAAATAAATATCATTGTTTAATTGATTGTGATATGATCTAAAACAGTGTGTTTAATAGACACAGGGTATTATCGGCTTGCCAGCACAATACGGAATCGAACCACGGTTCACGAGTAACGTGGTAGTATACGCTATAACTATATGCCAGGCGATGTCTTCCATTAGGTTATATACCTTTTTCAACTACCGGTAGTTTATGTTGTCATCTAAATGTTGAAAGAGAAAATTGAATCGCGTGATGTAGAAATGAAGCCCCAAGCAACAAATCTTTATTTTTTTATTTTATTTTTTAAGTCCCGTGCTATTTGGAGGTCTTTCAATCGTGGGTCCCAGTCAGTGGCACGGCCCGTCACGCCAAGCACCCCCTACTCCCCTCAACTCATGCCACCCTCACCTCCTATCTCCGTCTCATTGCGGTACATCATCACCGAACGGAAACATAATTTTATTTTTAATATTGAACGCATTTAAAATGTAAGCCACAGACTATTAGTGGGTATCCTGACTAATTATTTTTGGAAATAGGTTGAATTTCTGGTGACGCGGAGGTAGAGTTAGAATCCCTGCCTAATGTACTCAGGATAGTTTCCCCTAAATTGTCACACACACTATTTCCACGCACATGCGGGTGCATTTGCCTCTATACTACCTCCCTCCTCCCTGCTACATAAACTAATTAAAAATATGTTTGTTTTGAGCCTCATATTTATATACATCCGGGTGGGGTATCCGCATTTAATTAAACTTATGGGACAAGAATGAGAATGTTAGAACGTAGAGAAAGTTTACACGCACATGCATTTGCGTGAAGTAAGGATTGGAAACAGTTTAGGAATAAAACACTTCACTATACCCAGCCGTTATTTAAACCCTGACAACCCAGTCACTTAAAAAACCAGACCGAACGAGATTTAACTTTAGTTTTTGTGCCTCCTACGTGGCTAAGCCGTTAATAACCTTATTATTAAATATAATTATATTAATGATTATTAAATACATAATTTATGGTGAACTCTACCCACCAAGCTTTATTAGTTTGTGTAATATTAACACATATGATAGTGGCCCTTGACTTAAAAATAGCTTACCAGCTTCGATGGATAAATTGTCTAAGACTCTTAAGGCCCCACTCTCGCAATTGATTGGACTGACTACCTATGGAAGGGAGATCATGGCTAGAATTATGTTCGGGTGTTCTGAGGATGGTTTTTCCTAAATATTTTTCCACTCTCTGTCCACGGAAATGTGGGTACACGCCTTCTAAATTCGACCCTACTTAAACTTAAAGACGTTATCAGGTTGGAGATTTTGAAGCAATTTTGAAAAGCAGGTTCCATTTTAACTTGACGCATCTAAGTAGCTTGGATGCCAATATTCGAAATAGAAAGAGAGGGAATAAGATGACCATTTCACTCTAAGATACTTCTTGTTTATCTTCTGATAACCTCTGTCCTATTCCTCTGACTAGTTTACATACTCACTCTATTTGCGTCTTGATAACATAGACTTTTCTTAACTACCTATATTTTGTTTCATATTATTGATAGACGTTTGCTTCCACGGAATTGTTTAATCTACACCCTGACAGCAAGACTCCTCTAGGACATTTATAAGCCATTTATCCTAGGTTGTAGATGATGCGATTACAAAAAACTACTTCAAGATAAAAAAAAAATTAAGACACTGAAACACTATTTTTAGAACTATTTAAGAATTTATGGTTTTGTTTAAATGTTTTAATAGCTTTAAAACTCGCTGAATTAAACTAAGTTCATTGACATGGAAAATCCTATCTTTACCTGTCGTGATTTCACAGGTGAACAACATCCTTAACACATTAAGAGTATTAGTGCGTGGTTCTCACAGGTAGTAAGACGCAATACTAAAAAAAATATAGAAAAAATTTAATTTATTTTAGTGTTTTCATAATTAAAAATAAAGCTATAGCGATCAGATATTAACCGAATAATTAGCAAAATCAATCCATTTCCAATTAGTAAATACCTTCTTCAGTTGTACCTCTTGTAAACAAACAGGGGTCGTCTAGAGCTGTGGCCTGCCACTTTAACCACAAATTAATGTGGAATAGGTTTAGTATCATTAATTTACCGTTTAATTATAGGAATCCAATATCACTTCATTGCAGTGGCGTATTATCTGGGTCGCATACCTATGATTATATAGACTCGTGATTTAATTCACTGTTGTTTTGTTACACAGTGCAAATATTTGTATTAAATTATCTTTACGCATTCCAGGCACATGTATAATCATGCATTTGGTAGTAAGAAGTAATTGACACATGGTTAAGAAAGTTTTAATTTAAAATCAAAATCAAAATTTGAGGTCTTGCAAATATGCGCCCAAAAAAATAGTCAAACTATGCAAGATCCATAACAAGGAACAATTAGTGGATAATTTGTGAATTATAATAGTGGAAGTTATAATATAATAAGTTGAAATATTTATTTATTAATCAATAAATATACCGAATTTCTTCTTCTTAAGTCAACAACCCAAAGTTTGGTTTGATTTCTATCCATCCAGATTTGGTGCACTCAGCCCTTTGGCTGGTTAGTACTACTTGCACTATCTGGTAAAAATCCCATATACCATGGACATTTAGGATGTGAGTTGGTTCGCCGGTGCCTTCCTCGCTGGATTTCTATGAGTGAGCTCTAAAGGGCCTACCAATTTTGCAGGATTTTTTTTAAACACCTTCCAGGAATCTTTAACATGCCACAATCGACCAACGGTTCTATTTCTCCTTCAAAGGAAATTGTGCTACGGATTTTTTTCGATCATGAAAAATTCGACAACCTCCGCTGGGTTTGAACCCACGAAAATTGGGTCCTGAGCCTAACACTTGACACCAAGACCACCGATGTCGACATATTGATATTATGAATGTCAATAAGATTACAAAAAAGATTTTGAACAAAATATTATTATAAGTTTATAATGTGGTAAACCTTAATATTAAACTAATAAAATATATCTCCATGTGATACAAAATGATATTTGATATTATAAAAGCGTTATAAGTAGTTTATAATGAACAAGTGTATTAACAAGATAAAATTTAATACTATAAAAGTATACAATCGTTTAAAGGTATTTTAATGAAATAATCATCCAAAATTAGTCTCTCTTACCTTTGATACACCATTATCCCTATTTGTGAGTTGACTAAATTGTCATCCTATTTTTACAACTAGTTTCAATACCACAATATCATCATCACCTATTAGTAAAATCAACGTATAAAATTAGTTTTAACCATGTAGTTTTAGTTATTTTTAAGTTTATGATTTCTTACCACATAAAATTATTGAATAATTAGTCGTGATTTTTTATTATACATCAAAGAATCCTTAAAGTCAGGAGTGCACTTTCTCCATTTCAAGACGATTTATTAGATTAAGGTAAAATAAACTTTCTTTTTAAATAATTTACTCACAGTAAAATACTTTATCTATTTTTAGCACTGCGTCTTACTACTCGTTCGGGTTATACGTCTATGTACTAATTACGCTAAGGTGTTAGGGATAAGAAGTTCTTATTTAGAAGAAGTGAACCCGCATTTGCGTGGAGGGAGAATGGAAAACCGTTTAGGTAATACAAGCCTCATTACGCCTGACCGGGATTGAACCTCAATTTTCCCGTCCTCGGCAGTCAAGTCTAACACAAGCGTAGCGCATTAGACAACGCAGCCACCGAAGCGGGTTCACAGTTAAAGATATCTGTTAATGTCTTAGCAATAAACCATTGACATAGTGATACATTTTTGATAGGAGAAAATCTCCCTTTTGTAACTTTTGTCAACGTTCAGGCATCTTAATAGATTCTTTGGCATAAGCTCTGAAATTGGAAAGCTCATTTGTTTTCAAGCAGCATTGTGTGAAGTGCGTTAAGATCTAAGAAATAGTTTTAACTCTTGCAACGTAAGATGTAAGCTCCACCTGATTACCTCTCGCCCAGATCTGATTGACACTTGATCAATGTACCACTTCATTTAATTCTTTTAATGATTTTTTTGCATATAGCTTGCTACCTGTGTGGATTATAGGCCATTTGAATAGGGTCTGTCTCTTTTATGCAGTCATAAATGGGCTCATATCACTAATTCCCGACATTTTTACCTAAATCTCTAATTATGTAATTATTGCAATGATCTGAAGTGTCTGGTGTTTTTTTTATATTCTATTATAATTTGAGTGGATGATAATAATCAGTAATTATTTTCGCATTTCTATGTTTTTTGTATATAGTTCTGATGTTCTTTTATAAGTTAGACTGTGTAGTAGGCTGTAAAGGTAGTTATTTAAACAAAGAAATGTAAAAGTCCCAAAAGAAAGAGGATGGGAGTAGGGTGGCATGAAATTTTCCAATATAGCATACGGGTAAGGAGAAATAATAAGTGTCCATACCTGAGGCACCCATTTTCAAATACTTCCTGGGGAAGAATCCCTTGACCTTCTTGGCCAACGGTCTTCTGCCACCGAATCCACCTTGCAACTTCTAGAGTAAAGCATACTTATTAATTTTCTCAGAATTCGCCACTGCTTAATTGATACACATTTAACGAATTACAAGGTGTCAATTTATGAAACCTTAATATTTTCATCCAAGAAAACAGACTTCACCGAGGCTTTTTTTTTTTTGCATCACATCCTACTATATGCCTGAGATATCCGCATTTAATTACACTTGTGGGGTCAAGATGAAGGTAGGATTTAGATTAAATACACCCGCATTTGCGAAATGGATGGAAGACAAACCATTTAGAGAAAAATAGTATACCCAGCTGGTATTCGAACACTGACCTCATCGTAACGGTGATACAGGCTTAATGAGCTTGATGCTTAGTCCGCGTGCCCACTGTTGCAGGTAAAAAATAAATAAATAGTTAATGATTGAAAGAACGTCTAAATAATCTCAAGAGGTTTAATAGAATAGAGAGGTAATCAAAATGAATGATTAAATTACAGACATAAGAAAAGTATATCATGAATTGAAGGTAATAACCTTGACACAGATAAAAATATTTGTCAGAATTAAGTTCAAGTCATATTTTATATGAACATAATTGAATGGGATGTTTGAGATTAATAATAAATTATTTAACCATTAAATATAGAGTGAGATGAAGTAATAACAAAAGTAAACAATTGAATAGGGTTAAATTTAAATTATTTAAACTTTATATTTATAGTGAAATGAAGTAATAACAAAAGTAATACAATTGAATAGGGTAAAATACACTAAACATATTAAAATGTAACATAATATATAACATAAGCATTAATGTTAAAATTGCAAGTTAATATTTAAAACCATGTATTGAATCATTTGATTGGTGAATGAACTTATTAAGAACTAGTATTATTACATGAAGTTCTCATTAAGAACTATAATAAAAGTGACAGGGAAATTATTTTGTAAAATTCCTGAAGAGGTTAAAGAAATTAATGTGAAACATTTGAAAAGGATGAAGTGAAATTTAAAGTAAGATAAATTGATATATGAGATTGATTAAAACGTTCCTTAGATGATTACAGTTCCACTCCTTAAGTCTTGTATCGCCAAATGGCAGGTTGACTTGACTACATGTTTCGACGTACAAACGCCATCTTCAGGTCTAAGGAAAACCAATGATAATTAATTTAAAGTTTAGAATGAAATGTGGATTTAAATTAAAGACAAAACCACAAATATAAAAACAAATATAAGAATTAATTCAAAGAATAAATGAATTAAATAGTCCAAGTTAACCTAAAAGAATTAAGAGATGTAAGAAATAATAAAGAATAGGAAATTATTAAGCGTAAATAAAAAGTTAAACTTCCAAGCTTACCTTTAATTATTAGGGTTAGATGTTTCCCCTGTCACGCCAAAAGTGTAATGAATCTAATGAGAATGAAAATAAAAATTCGTAAATGAAAAAGACTAAGCCAGAAGATATAAGTACCAATATGAAAAACAAAAATTAAAAACTAAGTAATTCACGGAGTTGCCACTATCATTGTAATGAGAGAGTTGGATTAGATATAGATAGATACAAAGGTAAAAGAAGGTAGATGACAACAGGAAAAAGAGAAAGGTTCTAATCTTCACGACCTGGCCCGATCAAGTCTCAATTACGATGGTAGGAGGGCAACAGGGATAGAGATAGGAGAGGTTAAGGTTGCATATTAATGAAGGTTTTTAATTATGTTGATTAAGGTTTGGTTTTCAAATTTTGTTTTTTCGTTGAGGATGTTGTTATGATAGAAGCTTGCATTATAGATATGGATATTTTAGGCGATATTCATTTTATGGCCTTTGTTAGAAGGTAAAAGAAGTTTCATACATTGTTCAATAGGGGTAGGCTGGTGTCCAGAAATTTTTAAATGTTCTGCAAATTTTGATTTAGTCCTGTTGAATTTGAAATCGCTTAAGTGTTCAAAATATCGTTTTGAGAGGGCCCGGCCAGTTTTGCCAATGTAGGCGGCATTGCAATCACATGTTAACTTATAAATTCCGCTTTTGCTATAAATATTATGATTATTAAGGTTGGAATTGGATAAATGTTTTTTGACTGTATTATTTGTTGAAAAGGCAATTTTAATATGATGTTTTTGTAGAATTCTAGAGATTTTGACAACTTCTTGACCAGTGAAATTTATTTTGATCCATTTATGTTGATTAGGTTTATCAGATATTTTTGTAAGATTGGATTTGGGAAGCATTTGGGCTTTTTGTTTTTGAAGAATGTTAGAAATAACTGATTGAGGGTATCCATTCACAGTGGCAATTTGTTTGATGATATTAAGTTCCTTAGTATAGTTTTTCTTTGAAAGTGGAATGTGTAGAAGTCTGTAAATTAGACTATTGAAAGTTGAGAGTTTATGAGAGATAGGATGGTTGGAGTTGAAAGGAATAATAGCATCTGTATGAGTTGGTTTCCGATATATTTTGAAAACAATTTTGTTGGTCTTAGACTTGGAAATATTGAGATCTAGGTAGTTAATATTGTTATTTTGCCCGAGTTCGATGGTGAAATTGAGTTTGGGATGAAGGTGGTTTAAGATATTATTATTGTTGAATATTGATTGGTCAATGATATTGTCATAAATAATTAGAATGTCATCGACGTATCTACAATAGAATTGAATTTTAATGTAGTTAGAAATGTAATTGATTATTTTAGGGTCATTTGCTTGCATGAAAATTTCAGACATTAAACAAGAGATCGGGGATCACATGGCTAAGCCATCAGGTTGTGAGTAGGATTTATTATTAAACTGAAAGTAGTTTTGATTAGTTATAGTTTGAACTATATTAATTAATTTATTAGTGAATTCAGTGGAGAATTCCTTTTCTTTAAGTGAAGATCTGATTATATTGATCTTATCTGATTACCTCTCTATTCTATTAAACCTCTTGAGATTATTTAGACGTTCTTTCAATCATTAACTATTTATATTATCCCTCCTTACTAAATTACTATGAATATATTTAATACTAAAAAATAAATGTTTATAAAAAATTTAATCATTCACCAACCACTTTTTTCTACCATGTGTTACCATTATTATTATTATTATTATTATTATTATTATTATTATTATTATTATTATTATTATTATCAGGTGTTATGTCTTACGACAGGTTAATTCCTTCCTCCAGTGAACTGAGACCACCAATGCACCCTGTCCTCTGCCTCCTTCTTGAGCTTCCATAATTGTCTTCTTTCCTTCAAGTCAGCTAAAATTTCAATCCTCCTTTTTCCTAAGCTCCTCTTTCCTTCTCATTTCTTTTCCTTCTATGACGTCGTGCAGAAGACAGTTCCTGCTAAGGATGTGTCAGATCCACTTTGCTTTATACCAAAGAATCACATCCAAAATGGTTCTCTTCCAACCCACTCTTCTTAAGACTTCTTCATTTGTCACCTTGTCTGCCCACCTGATCTTCTTAAGTCTTCTCCGGCACCACATTTAAAAGCTCTTGAATTGTTTCTTTTCCATCTTCCTAGTAATATAAGTTTCTGCTCCATACAACGCGATGATCCAAATGTGGCATTTAATCAGTTTATTCCTCAGTTCCAAACTCAACTTGCTAATCAGCGGTAACCTCTTCTTATTGAAGGATTCTTTGGCCATGGTGGACCTTGACCTGATCTCCTTGGTGCATTAGGTATTCTTTGTCTGTAGACTTCTCATGTACTAAAACTGTTCAATTTTTTCTAATTCCTGGTTTCCAATTTTGATTTTCAACGGCTCTTCACTTTATGAAATCACCATCAATTTTGACTTTTCAAAGTTGATCTCCAAGCCATATATTCTACCTATCTCCACCAGCGTTTCAGCTATTTGCATACATTTTGATTACAATAGATTACATATCCAAGCTAGTATATTGTTAGTTACGGTTATAGCCGTATCTAAATATCACATTTCTTAAATTGAAAAATGGCACTTATACACGGGCTATATTCCCATGTCCAGGTGTAATTTTTCAAATGGGGTAGGGATGTGTTATACAACGTTTAAATAAAATGTACCCACATTCTATTGTCATGAAAATTGTATACTTTTTAAGAAGAACCACACTCAGTTCGCACAGCGAGTATTAGAGCAGTAACCTTCCCACCACAGTTTTTAGCGGCACATCTTACAACCTATTCAGGTTATACGCATCCTATCACATTAGCGTAATTAGTACATATTATGTAGACCTACAAACTATGGTTATGTTCTAGGGATGAGAAATTTAAATTTAGAGGAAGCTAATCCGCATTTGCCTGGAGGGAGAGTACCTGTATTGTCGGTAAGATAGTCGTGCACGTAAATAAAAAGGGGTTAGTTAAATAATGGAAAAGTTGGTAGAAATAAATCATTTCCCTAATTTATTAGAAATGTAAAATAAATAAATTATTTATTTTACACTATTTGTACCAATATATTACTATTCCTATTCACATTTTAAGCCAAAGATTGACTTTATTTTATGACGTTTAAAAAGTTTAACTCTAAGGTTTTTCAAAATTTCCTACCCACATCACGTATGTACGCAGAATAGGCATATTTTTTGGTGATGGAGAGGTCAGTGCTTGAATCCTGGGTGTTTGAAATAAGGGTGTTTTTCCCTAAATAGTTCCTAGCTATCCCGCTCTCCCGCAAAAGCAGTTGCAATCAGTAAATAATCATAACACTTTGTGGTTAATGTTACACACTGTTTTCTACTAATACTAAATGGTAAATGACTGTAAAAACATATCAGTGTAATTGTCTCCTGGATATATAAGGTAAATTTATCTATATTTATGAGAATTTTATCGTTCAAGCTCTAAAATACCTGGATGTGGAATATCTTTTTAGGTGGTACCTGCATAATTCAATTTAAAGCTTGGCTTTGTCGACGTGTATACCAGGTTTGGTTGTGTTGGCATTCTTGACATATTCCAAATATCGATGCCCTCTACGTTTCTGCACAGCAAAAACATAGCACTGCGTTTGCTACATTGGTGATCAAACTACATACGGTTTGGTTTGAACTAATGGTATTTTCATTGGTGAGTGGTTAAGAGTAATCTAGAGCTCGTTTTGACACACGAGGGTTCATGGTTTAGATCCTGGCCAGTAATTTTAATTGGTTACTAATAAAATAGGAGTGTCCGAAGTTTCAAAATATCGAGGCCAAAGTTTAAACACAAATCTCCTTCCATTCAGCTTCAACCTTCACAATCACCTTTGCATCTTCGAAATATTTCGAGGGAGGGACAAAACCTCGATATTTAGTGAAAATAATTGAAATATATCTGCTACTAAACCGTATTTTAAAAACAGACTAATAAATAGTGAAATTCATAACGTATATTTGGATAGATTCATATGTGTCAATATGAGATAGTAATAAAATATATTGTAGTTAGGTTTCGTCTTTTAGCTTTTATCTTTACTTAGATGGATTGATAAGTAGCTTAGCATTTAAAAGTTTTATATGACAACAGAAAAAATCTTATCTTTGACTTCAACATTTCTTGACAGGTTTCAAACTTCGTTTCGCATTTAAGGACGTTTACTACCTGTGACGTCACGGCAGAAAAATATATAATTTCTCTTAGTAATGAATTTATGTTTTATTCATCTAGTTTTAAAGCTACTATACAAAAAACCATAAATTCTTAGATAATTTAAAAAATACTCTTACATTGTTATAAAAATATTATTTTTATCTTGGAAGTAATGTTCAAGGTGGGGTGGTAGTGAGCACCAGTTTAGTGTATTAATTTTGCAGTTTTTATAGCATAAACATTTTTTGGCCAAAATAAATCAAATATTTCTTCTATAGAAACATAGATTTTAGCTTTCTGCACATTCTAATCTCAAGAGTTCTTGAATATCTCTCATGAGCATAGCGGCATTTGGTGACAAACTTTTTAAATGCATAGAAAAAGTTGTCACTAAATTCCAGGACACCCTTGACAGATATTAAAGAACTGTTGAGATTAGCATGTGCGGAAAACTAAACTCTATGCTTCTATAGAAGAAATATTTGATTTATTTTGGTCAAATAAATGTTTATGATATAAAACTTAGAAAATACTGCCCTAAACTCACGCTCACTACCACCCCATCTTAAGTAAACTTATTTTTTGTAAATCATCTCCTACTTACGCTATTTGGCTTGGTCACATAAATAGCCTTATGCCAGAGGGGTAGTAATACGAGGTCAGAAAAAAAAAACCGCACGTAGTTTATTTATGTCACAAAAAATACCAACTCAAATTTTTTTGTAAGTATATTTAATTGAAATTATAAACAAATATCAATGTAATAATACTTAACCCTGAGTCTTACTACAAGTTCGGGTTATACGCTTTAGTACTAATTACTCTAATGGGTTAAGAATTGGGAAGATTGAATATAAAGGAAGTGAACCT
>CABFWB010007397.1:0-17843 GCA_902151455.1 Timema bartmani | reverse complement strand
AGCAATGATCTATCTCCATTTTAGACTCAATAGTCAATATTTACATTTTTTATTGGTCAAAATGTATAAATGAATAATTAAATATCAATGCGATGACTTGAAGATCTGCAACACCTTATAAAATGTTAAAACTTTAACCAGAAATCGAAATTTTAATACGAAGTGTTGACCCTTGTGGAAGACATTAAACTGTTTGAAATGTTCTTAGGTGGACAAAGATGCGCCTCTTTTCTCATTGATTCTATATCATTGTATATTATTTTATGCATGTTCTTATGTGGAGTGGTGATGATACAATGTACATTATTCCGTTCAGAAGTCTTACGAGTTTATAGAAAGAGAGAGAAAGTCTGTGCGGTGCGCCGTACCATTTATTTCAATTGGTATGTCCAAATCTTTACAAGTTTTTGTCGCAAAATCAAGTGCATTTCCAACCATATCTTCTCGGTTTTATTGTAAAGAAAGTTTCAAAGTTTTAAACTTTTGTAAACTTTTGTCAAGTATTATCCCCTCTATCTTAAAATATTTTTGGGCATGGTTGACTTCTTCAAGAACGTGAGACCACAAATGAAGGTAGGCAAGAAATGTTAAGTTGCAGATGTTTATCAATAAAATTTCTGCAGAACCTCTTGTGTCAACATTTTCAGTTGGTTCGCACAACTTTTCCTCGGCCTTTACCAACTTTTCATAGTATTTCATCACAGGTTTAACTGCGTCATGATGTGCACTACAGCTAGTTTCTGACAACTTTTTACTGCTACACCTACGGCTCCAACTAGTGCATCCCATCTGTGAGTTGAACACCAAATTAAATTATAAATGCTTTCTAGAACCATAAAATGTAATACAAGAAGGGACACTTCCAAAAGCATGAACTCCGCACAAATTGAGCGAATGATTGGCACATGGGACAAACATTGCTTTTGAATTCAACTGGCGAATCCTTGTTTGAACACCGGAGTAGACACCTCCCATAGGGGAAGCGTTATTGTAGCCTTGACTTCGGCATAGATTCAAGTCCAAACCTTCACTGTTAAGTGCATTCAAAATGTATTCTGTAACATCAGAAACCTTCTTACCAGCAAGAGGGAAAGTCCTAAGAATGATTCTCTCACTTCAACTTTTCCGCCTCCAATTTGTACATATCTGATACTTAGCTCATCTGATCTTGGTGAGATACATCAGGTGTACTGTCAAAATGTATTCCATAGTACATCGTCCTATTTACATCTTCAATGATTTTCTTTGACAGTATTCCCCAAAATTGAAATAAACTCGTTTTATATTTTAGGGGACAAATATGACGTTAAAACCTTCCCTTTTGGCACAGTCTGCTGGATTCTCACCAAATGTTATTTTAACACGGGACCATAATGTGAAAGGAGCTCAACTAATTCTAATAAGCTTCCCCTGTTTTCAGAAAGTTGACCCTCCCTATGTCCTTGGAAAGGCAAGTTTGGTTTTGCTAAAAACATAGTGATATCAAGTAGTCTACGTATGTAAAATATCGTTCGACTTTTTTCTTTCTCCTTCTAGAACTTTCTGTTGTACTAAATCGATAGTTTTATTGGGCAATGACCTTGATCCTAAGGTTTCCCATTTTCAAGATTGGACAAATATTGATCCAAATTTCCATGCAGAAACACCTTAGGATTTAGTTTCCAGCAGTTTTGAAATCCTGTAATGAATTTTGATGTGTCAGCTGTTTTTTCATCTGTATTGAATAGTAAAAGGAAAATATACTTTTCTTTGATGGAGAATAAACCCTCCATTTTCTTAAAACTTTTTCTCGATTCGAAAGATCCTTGTAAAACCAATTGGTGGTTAGCTGGTGATTTAATCCTCTCAGGTTTGTCCCAGTTCTTTGTAAAGATTCAATTGGACCCCCTCGGTTTTGAAAAAACTTGGATCTTCTTTTTACTATATCATTTCTAAGACCATTTGTAACAGGGATTGGCCTATTCCCTACGTCAGAGTCAAAAAGTAATGTGTCGATATCGACTTCGTCTGTTGAATCACCATCAGCACTTTCTGTTTGTGGGCATAACTAGACCTTCATGTTGTTCGTCAGATTTCTGCGTTGGCGCGTTAACACAGTTTTCTGTTTCTTGTTCACTTAAATAATCTTCCTCTTCTTGGGGAGCTGCTAGATCTTCTTCTACGGTGCTGCACTATTTCTGACCCTGATCACTTGTGTTTGAAGATTGACACACAAATTTCAAAATTTACCGTTAATTGACTTTTCTGCTCCTTCTATTGATTTTTTTCATGTATTTTTCTCTGCACCACTAGGATAGTGACGCTTCATTGCAGTATGCCTGAGAAAGAATTATTATAGTTAAAATACTGCTCTGCGAATGTATTGCATATGATAACATCTTTATAAAATTATAAAGTTAAACTTTTTGTAAAGGTTTTTATTATTGTACTATTTCGTATTTGTATTATAACCTGCGACCACTCTAGGTTGTTTAGATACACCTCTATTTTGCACTTAGCGTGTCAGATGATGGTAAGCCAATAAATGAAAATGAAAGAAGGACTGCAGAAACAACTTGATGAACTAAAGTAAATTACTTACAAAATTAACTTTGGCACATTTATCATAAGTGTGGAAAATAGCACACGTAGTCCGTACTAATGAATAATTGAACTGTACACCCATCGAACTGATAAGGGTGAAATCATCTCGTCCTGGTCCTAAACAACCGAAAAGACGGAGTCAACTGTGGGCTGACCCAATTGTTTTCGTGTTTGTAAACAACGCAGCACCTGCGCACACCCCCACAACGCTCTTCAAGGTCAAGGTTAGCCGCGACTCATGACAGTGATGCCAATCCATGCATAATATTTCATTTTGTGCTTGTATTTCAATGAAACATATAATAATAATAATAATAATAATAATAATAATAATACTATTCCTTATAGCTAGAAACTTAAACTAGGCTATATGATTTATTTCTTATGTCATAAAAAATATATTCGAAGACTTCTTAGAATTACTGACAAAAATCTATGAATAGAATAGGTAGTAAAACATGTGTATTTAGGTTTTTTATGAGACACATTTTTAATTTTTAATAAAAATTGGTCTCGTGCCTCCCACCTCACCCACCCCCTCGGTACGCCACTGAGTAAGACGTGGTGCTAAGTATTATTTCTTAAGAGTTTCACAGACTCTCTTTTAATAGTTGTAAATGTTATGCAAATATTTTTATCTCTAGGTTAAGTTTTAAATTCAATAAACTCAAAATGGCTAATCTAAGAGTGTAGCTCCAAAAGATTTTTGTGTTACCTATTCCCTCTAGTTATGTGAATGGTAAAAATAAAAGAATATGACCTTTCCAATATGTATAGATAGATAGATGAAAATAATAAAAAGGGAATTGAACCAGAGACTCTTTATTTTGCATACCACCCCTTTAGTTATGGATTTAACAGACTCATCAAATGCTAAAAGTCAATGTTAATGTCATGGTTTAATTATTTAAGCCCTTTCAAGGTAGTAGGTTTATACAGAGGGGATAGCAAATTTTTATTTCACCGCGTTTTAACATTCGTCCTCTAAGTCCACAGGCAGGGATGAGAAAGGTACATTTTAGAGGAAACACCCACATTTGCGTGTAGAGAGAAAAAGAGAGTGTGGTAAATAACACTCTGCTGGGACTTGAATCCAGACCTTCCCGTAACCAGCAAACCATGATCTCAACACTTAGTCGACATGCTAACGTATGTAAGTGTATTTATATCGAACTAGGAAATAAATTGGCCACAGGATGAACTTGAATATTGGGCATCAAGATATGAAGTCAAAGATGATGGGTTCAACGCCTGTGGCAGGTATTGATTTTAAAACAAATTGGTTACATTTATTTGTAGACATGTGCTAGCCTTAAGTAAGACAACATTATATTTTATTGACGTTATTGTTTAATTTATCATCTTATAAAACTTGGTATTTTCACCTTTGCGTGCTGACCAGTGTTTGAAAGTATAATCAATATTTTTTATACTAGTTGCTCATAATTTAAATCGGTTTTCCAAAGGAAAAAAACAAACATGACATTAAACAATTCGGAAAAAAATCAGACAAAGATCATAGAAAAGGTTTCCACATACGTTTTTAGCTCTAAACTATTCACTTTGTATCTCATCTCAGAAAGTTCAATCAAACTTTACATCTGATAAACAAAACATCAGCTCTCTTCTTTTGAATATTTCAACTCACTCGTCCTTACATTTTACTCTATGCTATACAGATTTATCACAAATACACTATTAAAAAATGTTTACGTTCAAAATAAACCGCTATTTTTCAAAAGTACAACTCACACCCAAAAGTTATATACATTGATTCTCTAAAAATATTTTACTATCAAATATCCACTGCTCAATTGAATTTAGCCATCTAGAATAAACTAAGAGCGCATTTACATATAATTTTAGAAAGTATATAATATTTTATATTAGTTTATTTAATATTTTTATTTTCACATCAGGCTTTACTCATTTTTGTCATCACCTTCCAGCTACTCTGGAAGCATCCTACTTGCACGCAGGGTGAAAATCCCTGCTTTATTTAATTTATTTTCCGTTGCGTCTTAGTACCCATACAAAATATACGAATTTAAATCATGCTAATAGTGTATGGAGGCTGAATTCAAAGGAAATGTACCCTAATTTGTGTGGAAGTTGAGTGGTAAACCATTTATGAAAAAAAACTCCCTTAATACAGCCGAATGGGAGCCCTATTCTGGGGAGCCCCATTAACGGTTAACTAGAATACAGTCAGATTTTTAAAGGAAGCCCTTTTTTATGAAAACTAGACACTCATGTTGCCACACTGGCGAAAGTAAAAATATTACAATTTTATTTATATACTTAGTCCGTTTAGTTAATGATGTAAAGAGAAATTATATAGTTATCCATAAGGAAGTAGACCTATTATCGAAAGCTTTTGATAACTTTTTAATTAATAAATAAAATAAGACATTTCTACAATAACAACTGTAATGACTTTTAATCAATGTTGGTGGTTGAAAGTGGGCTTCCTGTAAAAAATCAAGGTTTAGCTGAGTCTTAAGCTTGGTTCGCGTGCCCATCAATGTGCTCTATAGCCTAGATTCGCTAGAAACTTGGCCCACATCTCTAATTTATTTCCGAAAGCCCAGTCGAGATATTTTTCGCGAAGTTTACCCACTATTTCTCTCCGTGTTTATTTATTCCTGTCCGATATGACAGCTTGAGCCCCCTCCCTCCATCCGTCGCTTCCTATTAGTTATACGCTAAATTTAGCACAGTCCTGGTTGCTATCATCACGAGCGACGGAGTGAAAGCGCTCCAAGGCCTACATTGATACGGACTACCTTGTAATTCCCAATGGCTAACAGGGACGTGCAAAGATAACGACATGTCATCACCTGATATCACCTGATTCAGACTGAAAACTTAAGTACACCTTCTACTTGAACAGATACATCCTCAAGCTGTGATGCTTATTATATGAATGGAAGTTTGGACATTTCAAAACCATTTAAACAATCCTCATCTATATTTAAAACGATTCTCGTCTGCCTATTAATAAATGGTATAGCTCTCCTTTGCCTAAAAAAGAAGCAATTTGCTCATAGCTTGGAAATTTGGAGGTATTCTTCGTGTCCCCAAATATTAAAATACTATTTACAAAACATGACAATATAAAAGGAAAAATAAAATGAACGAATAAATTAAGAATGAATGATTGAATGAACGTAAAAGTGAATTATAAATTAATGATTAGTTAAAGCTAGTTTTTATGTTTTTGTTTTGTTTTTTGCTGCTTATATGATATATCAACACAGCCTTAGGAAAAGCAAAGAAACAAAAATCATCAAAAACGTACTGTACTTTGAAAATCTTATCCACTGTGATGATTGATTCAGATTTGAATCAAACCCTTAATACTAAGAACAAAGGAAAGATGGATCCATAATTAACAGCTTGGGCCTCCAATTATATTTCAAAAATTGTCATCATCAAAAGTAAATGACCGGAAACAATTCATCCCCTTTTTAATTATCTTTAAATGATGTCTTTAAAATTTTTAAAAAATATTTCAAGTTTTTGAAAAATCAGTCATCAGTAAACTATCCATAAATTATTTTCACCCCAAAACCAACTATACCGTGCTATTTTTCATGTCAAAGACTCTTTAAGATACCCATTTGTAACCAAATTGTTAAAGCCATTTTTAAATTACTTAAAAAGTTTTTGAAAAATCTATAATCATTAAACTACCCACAAACGATGCTTTACTCAAAGAAAAAGCATACACTGTTATTTGTCATATCACACAATCCCCAGATATACATTTTAAACAAAATAGTTTGAGTTATTTCAGAAATATTTCTAATTTTCAATAATTTTCCATCAGTAAATTACTCTTTGACAAATTTTTGCTCATAAATGATACGCTACTATTTATCATGTCAAACAAGTCCTAAATAAACATTTTGAATTAAATGGTTAGAGCCAGTTTCAAAAGATTTCTAAAACCAAAAAGTCATTCGTCAGTCCAATTTGAGGGCTATCAGTCAAATTAAAAAAATTCCCTTATAAAATATAAATATTAAATTTGAACAAAATTCATCCAACCATTTTGGATCCGTGTCAGTACCAAACAGACTGTCAAACTGACAAACCAACATGGGGACAGACAGAATTTTAAAATTTTCTTTTTTGGGTTCAGACACACATACAACCTAAAGATTCATCATAATATCGAGATGTATATTTTTCACAATCACAATACATTCTCTTGATATGAGAAAATTAAAAATTTTTGGTTAGTCAAAAGTTGATATTTGATTTACTAACAAACTTTTTTTTATAAATTTTTGTTGAGAAACATAACATTTTTATTGATACAAAGCAATTTTGATGTTTTGATTGATGTTTATTGAGGTCTCACTAATAACTCATTAAAATTTTGCAATTAGATTCCGTATTTCAATGAAAATACTAAACAAGATCCCCAAGAATGTTCATTTTTGAATACAACTACGTTAAACAAGATATTCCAAAGTGCCCCCCACTCCTCTAAAAAGTTAAAAAATAATTTAATAGGCCTACTAGCTTGAACACCCTTAACTAAAACAACATTCACCTTTGTTGTAGTTGTTACAATGACACGGCCACAAACACATTCCGTGCCGCCACAATTTGTCGATCCATTGAGTGGTTTATTAGTGTGTGTGTGTGGACTGTCGGTTTCATTACTGAAACAGCAGTGAAAGGAACGTAATAAGCGCGGCAATGTGATGAACAGGGCTCCGAAAACACGTCACGAACACTGCTGTGGCTTGAAAAGACACCTTGCTTATCTCAGAAACTTATCATTTTAGATTAAAAATAAAACAAAAAACAACGTGTCAACATGAAATTACATAAATTATCTTTGTATATAAAATTATATTTCTAACGCATTTATTAGCATATGTGGGCACGCGGACAAAGGCGTTGAGCTCACCTTAGCTGTTTTGACGGTAGCAGGAATATTGGGGTTTGAATCCTTGGTGGGTGTAGTTTTTTTAATATTTTCCCGCTTTGTCTACATGTAAATTTACGTTCCTGTATGACAGATTTTACCTTTCTCTTACTTACCCCATTAGTTTAACTAAGCCTTGTTGAATATAAGATTTTTAGTCACGAATCGTACCCGAATCTTTGTTTACTAACTATAATCTAATGCACATCGAACATTTTAAAATCAAAATGGTTCGAA
This sequence comes from Timema bartmani, assembly GCA_902151455.1. Classification (NCBI taxonomy): domain Eukaryota; kingdom Metazoa; phylum Arthropoda; class Insecta; order Phasmatodea; family Timematidae; genus Timema; species Timema bartmani. Next base: position 10,078 of record CABFWB010007397.1, on the reverse strand, counting down.
TTAAATTCAAATCTAATATTTTATAGTTTAAAATATGTTACAAATTGAATTACATAATATCAAATTCAAATTGAGTAAATCATATATATATATAAATATATATATTTATAGTTTTAATTTGATTCCAATTAAAATATAATGGAAAAAATACATGTCCAAATAGTGACAATATTTAAATATTACGAGATTCGCAAGTTTATTTAGTCAAGTCAAATAAAGGATCCACGCTAACTTCTTTTAAAAGTTAAATATATATTAATAAAATGAGTTTGTATGTGCCTGTCATGAGCATTGCACAATATCTACCGTAAGTAAATTAATTAAAAACTGGATCATAATAAATAAAAAGAAGGGATTATTTTTTTGTCTGTTTGAAGAAAAGAAAAACGTTCTCACAGGCAACGCCGGGTACTTCTGATAGTTTTTCATTTTTTTGAATTTTAGATTTGAATTTTGAACGAAATTTTATCGAATCCTAATCTGAGTTCTATTTGGATTTTAAATTTATAATCCAATTCTATTCTTAAAAAAAGATTTGGAATTTAAAATTTAATAAGAACCCTAGCAAGACTCTTATTAATTAGAAATTTCGAAAATTCACCCAGGATTGCTTGAATGAGGATAGAACGGATGGGTTGTAAGGAATTGAGTTCAGAAATCTTTATTTAATATATGTATAGGCTACTATGTATTAGTATCAAGAAATAACAAATAATCCATATTACAAATTGTTAATTTTATTATATGAATTGATACATACAAAATTAGTTTTGGTTCTCGCCGGTAGTCAAACCAAAGAATCTTAGCTAATTAGAGATATTTTCTACTAACTGAATTAAGATCGCGGACAGAAGAGTATTTATTGTTTATAGTCGAGTAGAAAACAATTGTAAGTGACGAGGAAGATCGTTTAAGATAATGTACACCCACATCAACATAAAGAGAGGGTGAGAAAAAACTCATTGCTATATTACATGTGAAAAAACTAAAAGTACGCTCGTCTGAGATTCCATTATACATATTTCCTTTCCATTCCTCTGTTATTTTCTAGAAAATCATTATTGTGACAAAAGCGACTTTTTTTTTATTGGTGTCATTGACACCGGTGCCCTTGGGGTAAAGTGCTAGCCTTTGGACCAGATGTTCATGGGCTCAATCCCAGCCGGGGTCTACGAATTTTTCTCGAGCGATTAAAATCCGTAGCACAACTTCCTTCGGAGGGGAAGTAAAACCGTTGGTCCCATGTCGATTGTGGCATGTAAAATAATCCTAGAAGGTATGTGAGAATACCATTTCAGGCAAAATCGGTTCGCCTTTTCGCCGCTCATAGTAATTCTTGTGTAATGAATGATATAATCAGTCGGTTCAGAAAGTGCACGTTAAATACCTCAAATTAAAGAAGATATTTTGGTGTTATGTTGTATTATTGAAACATATTCTTACTTTCTCACACAGAGAAAGTATCTTAGTCATAAAAATTGTTGACCCCTGGTTTATGATGAATTTTAATTTATTATGTACCTCCAAAGCTTAAAAAGTGAATCTTACAAAATTGTGTTTGTGTGCATGTCACACTGTGTGACTGTTCCTCAGGCTATAGCCGAAACGGTTTGATGAATATGTTTAAACTTTATATTCACATTCATTTACTCCGGGTAGTTTTTTTATTCTAGACCTCAAAATAGGGGTAGTTTACTGATGACTGATTTTTAAAATTCAAAGTTTTACGAAGTTCGCTTTATTATTTTAGTTTAAAATGGATATCTGAGGATATGTTTACACAACAAATAGCACTGTAAGCCTATTTGGAGGGTAGGTTAGGGAGGGATGTTTGTCAATCAAGGGTAGTTTATTAATTAAAAATTTGTTTATTTCAATTTTTTTTTTCAAAACTTGTTTTAAAGATTTAATTTACAATGGGGATCTGGGGAGTGTTTTTTTAAATTACGAATGACACTATATAGGCTTATAGCCCGAACGGATAGTAGGACACGGTGCTAAAAAAAACCTATATTCTTGCTTTTTTATTAGGTTAAAACTGGTTTAAGAATATTTGAATAATGACAAATTTTCAAAATTTTGAAATATTTCATAAATGGCTATCACATTATTGTTCAAAATGGCTATTTAAAGAATGTTTTACATAATAAATAAGAATATAGGCCTATGCTAGTTTTCTAAAAAAAGATTCATTTGAGGGCAGTGTAGGGACAAACAATTTTTGAACATTTTTTCACAAACTATAATAAACTTATTATTTTCATATTTTGAGAAAGTATGTACAATTTTGTCGTATAATTTATTTTATTAGTGTGTCCAACGATAGAGAATACCACCAAGGATAAACACAATGATCCAAACTGCTAAACTGGAAACAGTAATCGGCGATTAAATTCACAAAAAATAAGTAATGAGGATTATATAGAAGCCTCTGTTTGAATCATCCCCCTCCTTGCTTGTCCCGATGCTGCAAGATGCTACAAGAAAACACTTTTAATGCATTCCTCCTTCCCAATCTATCCTCTACCACGCCTTTACGACGTTCTGGAAGATTTTTGCTTATTCTTGAATTACATTTTAGAACAATTTTAACACCATGCATAAAGGGTTTTGGAGGAGGGAGTTGTAAGTGGGGAGGGGGAAGATAAAGTTGGGGTGAAGGGGAGAGAAGTCGGGTTGGCAATATTTTTTTTTTCAAGGGAGCGTACACATCTTTGTTACTTCCGTAATTGTCAAATATTAGCAGCTACTTACTTAGTTCTGTCGATCAGCGGTCGAGCTGTGATAGTAAAAAAACTGGTTTTCGTGCACTAAATTAATTCACTTTGGGGGGGCAGAGGGATGGGGGAGTATTTGGTGTTCTGTGTGTGTGAGGGGAGGGGGAGCAAGCTACTTCTAACAAGAGTAGCGTGAGACAGGGCCACTGAACTCACCTCCTTTGGCCTCCCTTGGGGTGTGATGGGTCGATATCAGCCCCCCTCGTCGATATATATCGCTGTGAGGTATCACGTAGTGTTGAGGCCATGGGTTAACCTGAAGGGGCGGTGTCATCTATCTACATCAGATGGCGTAACCTGAAGATCAGGCCTACTAGTATAATTGGTCATGTGGTACAAGGCGTCAAGCTCGAAATAGATTGACCGGATTGAAACAACGGACTCTTGGCTGGATGCACTGAAAGGAGGTGTGTGGCTTGGAGGGGGGTTATTTATCAGTGTGTTTTTCCATCCTCTCTCCACGCTCGTGAGGGTGAACTTCCTCTAAAACAAGTCTCTTCATCTATATCCCCTAAATTAAGTAATTAATAATCATTGTGGTAGACTTATTAATTTAATAAAAAAAAAAGTCACCCGCCTCGGTGGCGTAGCTAGCTAACGCGCTAGTCGCGTTGAGCTCGACTGCCGAGGAAGGGGATATCGAGGTTCGAATCTCGGTCGGGTGAACTGGGGGATTTTTCCTAAATGGTTTTCCACTCTCCCTCCACGCAAATGCGGGCTCACTTCCTCTATATTCAACCTTTCTCATCCATAGCCCACTAGCGTAATTAGTACTTAAGCGTATAAACCGAACGGGTAGTAAGACACGGTGATAAATTAAAAAAATACTTTGCTTCATCACCTTCCTCCCTAAATATGTTTTATATAATAATTGTACTTTACAACTGCTTATAATTCTACAATTGAAACTGCTGAACGTTTTTCTAGCACTAATGTAGCAGCATCAAGTTGATCGGTGGTCAAGTTTTGAAGAAGTGTTGCGCCATCTAAGAGAATACAAGCCCTAATTGTAACATGATTGGTTTGTTATAGCTCACACAAACCAGTCCACGACTGCTTGATCATGTTGAACATTAAAATCATTCAAATATTGATAAAAGTTTAAATACATTAATGGATACCTAATATAGTTTTCACAGAATTTACAAGTGGCTTGCTTGGCTGGATAATTAAATCTGATGTATTGGTCCATTAAAACTGTCGTTATAATTTTTTCGTTGCTTATTGAGTATCAGTAAAAGGTATTGCTAGCTACTATTTCTATGCATGGCCCACCTTTAATTTGAGTGCATTGTGAGCAGCCGATAGTGAGTAATCTACCATTTTGTTTACAAGGACTACAAGTTTACAAATATGAAAATAAGTTAGTTTATATAAAATTAATGACGACTTATGGACAAGACTTAAATATTCAATTTGGTTCAGCTGGTGGTAAGCAATGGTCTTATATTGTGTGATGAACGACTTAAAGTCTGTTCATCGTAGGAATTGTTTTCTGAAAGGCGTTTTTCCCTACCAGAAAGCTAATATATAGTAGGATTTTGGTAGGAAAAAAGACCTTTCAGAGAGTAATTCCTACCGTGAATGGAGTATAGTTGAGCTGTGGATCAGATGTTGACGGTAAAGGTTTGGACCAACGGGCCCACACTGATGTTGTAATTGTAAAGGTACCTTAATACGGTTCCGTGACTGTGCTAGATATTACCGGATAAACTACTGAGTTGTGTATCAGATGTTGACGGTAAGGGTTTGTACCAACGGGCCCATACTCGTGTTGTAATTGTAAAGGTACCTTAAAGCGGTTCCGTGACTGTGCTAGATATAACCGGATAAACTACTGAGTTGTGTATCAGATGTTGACGGTAAGGGTTTGTACCAACGGGCCCATACTCGTGTTGTAATTGTAAAGGTACCTTAAAGCGGTTCCGTGACTGTGCTAGATATAACTGGATAAACTACTGAGTTGTGTATCAGATGTTGACGGTAAGGGTTTGTACCAACGGGCCCATACTCGTGTTGTAATTGTAAAGGTACCTTAATGCGGTTCCGTGACTGTGCTAGGTATAGCCGGATACGTTACTGAGCTTTGTGTCAGATGGTTATTCCAGCTAGACTCTCAGGAACCGTACGGAATAATTAAGATCCTAGTTCTGGACAAAGTGCTGTGTGTGTGGTGGACATGCGACCTGGATGTTAATGAGACAGAGTTTGGCATCACGCAATGGTTCAAGGGGTTAAAGTACTTTCAAGAGCTTATATGCTCACTGGCTACTTTAGTTCATTGGTCTATTTATTTCTTTAGACCTTTACCCCTCCCGCTCCCTTTTCTACAAGTCCATTATTTTAGTTTATTTTGCGCAAGTGCGAATTTCTGAGAACGAGTGACCTGTTTGGACGGTCGTAAAGTCACCTATACCCCTAACCCACCCTCTCTCACCATCCCTACACATCTTCTCCGGTTTGTTGTGTGCCAGGGCAGTTGGGCCTCGAATTCCAGTTGGATGTATTACCTAGATGGTTCTCCCGTAAATGTTTGCGCCCCCTTTCCTTCGTGAAAATTCGGGTACACTTTTAAATTCTATCTTCCTTGTCCTACCCTATTTTTATGGTAGCCACCCCATCGCGAAAAATGGAATTATTATACTATTGCAATCGTACATTCTTTGTTATCTCAAATTGTTATTCAAACATTTTCGAAATTTTAATTTTGATAGGCCCACAAATCGTGTGTTTATGTTGAGGAACCTGATTTAAAGGAATGTTTTGGGAATTTGAGATGGATTTGGATGGATATTATATTTTACGCGCACATCAAACTATCTGCTATTCATAGGGTCTACTTTGTAAAGTGTACTTTAAAACCTGTTCCTCATCATATCTTTGTAAACATATTATATTCGGAATGGAAAGCCAACTTGAATTTAATATGACTTATATCGTTTCAAAGTGTATGGAAAATGCTGCAATGTCTTATTGTTGACTGAGAGTAGTGAGATCCTGTTTTAACTTGACCATTTAGCCTTTTGTCTGTATCTTTGTTCCGCGATAACGGTAAAATGATTGAAACAAATCTTTGACTATATTTGGCGGGTTCTGTACATTCTTTGAAACTAGGCCGAACAACTCACACCCTGATTTTGATAGGAAGAACAGTTTCTAGTAGTTACCAAAGTTACTAGAACAATTTTAATATATTCATACATCAAGTCATGTTATTTGCAGCTGTCACTTTTGATGGACATTATCATATTTTTGTTCATTTATTTGAGATATTTAACGTGCACTTTCTGAACCGACTGTGTATAACAGCACACGAATTAAAATTTAACTTTAATTTAGAACTGATGTAGCACCCAGCTCCAAGGCGTTAATTCATCACTGTTAAAGGGGAAGCACACAATTAACCAATGATAAAATTTGTTGGCCGTGCCAGGAATCGGTCCCGAGATCTTTAGCTCAATAGACATACAGGATACCAGCTGAGATCAGGTGTCGGACAATAGATATGTTCAATACCTATGAAATAACACAAATAATATAGTAAAATGCTATCATTGATGGCCGCAAAGAAATATGTTTGAATATTATAAACTTTTTTCCAACCAAAATCAGACATTATTGTACGTGGTTTATAAATCTGGCTATCCTTTTTAATATAGCGGCTGATCAAAAGGCTTTTAGTTTAATAGCTCATCTCAAATTATTTTAATTTAAAGTTCTAAGTAATCAATTGAGTACTTAGGGTAAACTAATTCTAATGTTGGCATATATTGTGTGACTGACATCTTAAACCACGTAAACAACATCTATCATCTACTAATATATTTTACTACTGAATATAGTATTAATTTGTTTCTTGTTTAGTTTGATCACCAAAGCCAAGCAGAAACGGTAGGATGTATTTCAACTTGATATCCAAAGAGGAATCTTAAGATAGAGTGCTAGTGAACGTGAGTTTAGGGAAGTATTTTTAAGTTTTTACAGCATAAACATTTTTGGCCAAAATAAATCAAATATTTCTTCTATAGAAACATATAGTTTAGTTTTCTGCACATGCTAATCTCAACAGTTCTTGAATATTTGTCAAAGGGGTCCTAGAATTTAATGACAACTTTTTCTCTTAATTTAAAAAGTTTGTCACCAAATGCCACCATGCTCATGCCAGATATTCAAAAACTGTTGAGATTAGCACGTGCAGAAAACTAAACTATATGCTTCTATAGAAGAAAAATTTGATTTATTTGGTTTAACAAATGTTTATGCTATAAAAACTGCAAAATTAACGCACTAAATTCGCGCTCACTAGCACCCAACCTTAAGGCTTTATTTACGATATCATCTTAACATGACGTACTTAGGATCTATCGAATGTAGGGAATGAGGTATATTGTTAACAGAGCTACTAGTTTAATGACAATAGTTGGAAAACTGCAACATACATTAGGTTTAACCCCCCCTCCCCCTTTTACTTCACACCTTTTACAGTAAATATTTTTAGGGGATATTAGAGGAATGAAGGGCGAGATGACCTAAAACAATTTTAGGGGTGTTCATCCTAGATTAAAACTGCCCCAAAATTTGGTACTATTTAAATAATTAAGTAATAAAGGAAATATGGACAGTGCATTACTTAATTGACCTCTAACGAACACCGAGACAAATATTTTAATGGTAGAGGGGTAGGAGAGAGAGAAATATTAATAAAAAATGGCACCCTGATTTGTTTTAAAAAAATGAATAAGGCATTAATGAGTGTTGGTTCCCTGTGTTATGTGGCGTACCGACATATTTACAAGGATTATTTAGTGACTGGTGTCTTGACTACAATCAAGAGTCGATAAGATAGTTGAAACCAGGCGTAAATACGTCAAAAAATATCAACTGGTCTACTCTAACAGTTTAGAGCTAAAAATCGTAAAACTATGTTTTCTGCTGCGTATATTCATTTTGCATTAAGTGTTTGAGTGGTGATACTATTTAAAAGATACCTCATTTCATTGGGTTATTTAAAATATAGTTTTTTTTATATTAAGTTAGTCCTGCTGTAAAATAACATTTTCAAATCGAACGTGAATAGCATTTACTTAACGTACGGTTAACTTAAAAACAATTTAATAATTCAAGAATAAGTATAATTATAGCTATTTTCGTAATTATTAAAACTAATGGTTAACAATCGTGCTGAGTATTTATTTCAACATCCAGTGTACGAATAAGCTTTAATAAGTGTGTTTGGTTATCAATCAATACGTTATTTTGTAAAGTAAATATACATTAGGAATTAATATCTCCGGGAGAGTTTCATTCATAGATTCACTCTACGCCGTTTAAAATAATGAAATTCATTCATTGTTTGCCCTTTGTGAGTTTCCCTTCTCGTCGAATATTCAGATTGGATAACCGTCCTAGTTACGTAACGTCCACAGGGAGTTTCGTTCGCGTGGTGGAACAGGTAAAAAAATCATCAATTTATTTGGGGGACGGAGGAAAAGCTGATGTGTTCTAAGGTTATAAAAATGAGGTAACCCAGTCTCACTACTGCTCACGATAAAGAAGTGATCACAGAAACACGTTAAATTTTCTAAAAAAAAAGTGTTCCTATTGAAAGTAATAAAAGGGAACATATATTTTTAGAAGATCAAATTTATTTGCTCAGGACTTTTTTATAATGGGTATTGTAATTATTTATATGTCTGCTTTAACTACTTTTACTCTTTTCCCAAACAATTTCAAATATGATAAACTTATTGTAACTATTAATTTTTCTTTGTCCTCTAACCAAATTTTAAATTGTGAAAGTATAATTTGTCAAAGTTCTTTAAGAACTGTTTATATTAAATTCATGTATAAAAAATTAAATGTGTATAAATATCTCTGAAACTTATTAGCTCAATACAACAGTACCCTCAGTATGTTTGAAATATTTTTAAGAAAATATGTTTAACGTTGTAAAATAAATTAAATAGTTTCCATTATTTCCAAAATATGGTTTAGAGTAAAAATACAAATCTCATTTATTAGAACAACCTGGTATTAAGAATGAGACCTATCTATATAATTTAAACCAGTAAAATACTATGATTCACTTAACTTACATTCTCATTCTGTGGATTGAACATGGGACGCTAAGGAAAATTAATGTGAATTGACAATACTAGATTACTAGATACAATAAGCTCCACTCATCAAGGGAAGATAAAATTCCAAATATTTGTAGAGAGGGATTATCTTGGAATGATGGAAGTTTTAACATAAAGATTAAGCTATTGATATAATTTTAATAGCAACGGCACAACATGCACTGTACATTTGAAATCCTGCAGCTAAAGATTTTCTTTAGCTCTCTTCAAAATTGTGACCTTTTTAAGTGGAGCGCATCTCCGTGGTTGAGGGGGCGGGGGCCGGTGCGGTGGTGGTCAAGTTAGATATACAGGTACAAGGAGAGATCCGACAATCGTGTTCATGTACTTGGTTGCGTTTTACCACGTACGTTAGTTCAAAAACAAACATAAAGTCGTTATTCATGATCTCTTAAATTCCTAGAACAGTGGGGGAAATTATACATTGCCTCTCAACAATGTTTATATTATGTACTCATATTCTTTGTATGTTTTTAAAAAAAATAACAAAAAACGAATGCTCTTCGTATCTCAACAAATAATTAGCAAAATGACCACAGGTTATGAAAAGCAAATGTACGTTTACCTTTACCTTTCTTCATTTTCATCCAATAATAACGCTAACAATAATACTTCTTCCACTCCGTATTCTACGTCCTTGTTATATAAATTAAATTAAATGCAAGTTTAAAAGTTATCTGCGGACGCATAACGCGTGATTGTGCGCATTTATAGTTCGCCCCTGCTACAGCACCACACCCGCCACACCCGCCACCACGGTAGTTTGCGATCCGCTTTATATATTCACAGTGGCACCCAATCAAAGTGATCAGTGTCGCTAACTATAATTTAAATATATATACCTTTTCCAGAACTTTCTTCACCAAGCAACGAATTTATACAAGAATGTGAATTGTAGGCACCACTTAAAGAAATATGGTAGCCTAACAAAGTAATGATTGCTACTAACTAACACCTGATTTTAATAAGAAGTCCAACAATTAAAATTATTTCAATTAACATTGATTGAAATTCATTAAAATTTGGCATAGTAGAAATATGTGTTATTGAACCTCTTAGTTAAAAAGGTTCCTATAAAAGGAGTAGTCTAGCGGGACCCATCAGGACACTTTTGCCACTGAGAGAGTGTGTATTGTGACGATTCTATCAAAACAATTTTGA
>CABFWB010007396.1:0-15883 GCA_902151455.1 Timema bartmani | reverse complement strand
GTTGGTTTTTTTTTATAGGAGCACCACTGAATAAATACTGAATCATTTCTTGAATGGTATTTCTCCTCTTCCAGTCTCTAAGTTGATACAAGTGTCAATGGATGGCCCAAATGTCAATCTAAAGTTTATAACACTTCTTCAGGAACACATCAAATCTGTCACAGACAATGAAGTATGTAGTTTGGTAAATCTGGGGACATGTGGGCTTCATGTTGTTCAAGGTTCCTTGAGAACAAGAGTGGAACCTGTCAATTGGGATATAGGTAGCGTATTGCATCACACGTACTACCTGTTCACTGACTCTACAGCTCGTCGAGCATTGTTTACCCAGTTTGTCAGGGTGTACAGCTTTTCTTCAGAAGTTCTGTGGTGTGCGGTGGTTAGAGAATGCAACGTGCTTTCAAAGGGCGTTACAAATTTGGTATCATGTTGTTAAATTTTTCAAAGAAGAAAAGCTCCCTAAATCAAAACCTGTAGGGATACTGAAAAGAGCAGCTTGTGATCCATTCCTGAAGTATATATTAGCTTTCTGCAAAACAATTGTAGATGGATTTCAGCCTTTCCTTTTTGATAGAGTTAGATATATTTTATTATTTTTCCATCATTTTCCCTGAACTGATTGGCACGATGTCTGCATTCTTGATCGTCCATGACAGGTGAGGCCGAAATAAATGTAATTACATTAATATTTACACATGAATAGTACCATAAAATTATAGTGGAAATTTTGTGAGAAGTTGGTCAGGGAACTTGGTAAAATAGTCAGGGAAAAGTCAGGGAGAATATTTTTACAAATACTGTAGGAACCCTGATATATGCCTATAACCAAAATGGACAATGAAACACTGTGACAAAACAAAACTGAGGTGTACACTTGTAAAATTGTAGATTAATTATAAGCTATTAGCAATTCAATTACTTCCACTCTTTTGAAAAACAGTAAAAAGTATTTAGAGATTATTTAACATTATTTTATCCAATTAAGATTTTTTTTAACACCGAGTACATAAAACCTCACGAAGATAAAACATCTGTTTCGAGCTTTATTTAATACCTAAGATAAGGGATATCTGAGGATAAAAATCTCAAGCATGTGCTTCTTAAAATCTCAATAAGTGTGCATTTGCTGAAACATTTTACCTGTTTTAATCTAGGCCAATTGAATAAACACAGAAGTAAGTGTTGCACTATTTATGCTACAATATCTAGTTATCTACACAAATGAACATCTTTACTTACCACGTCTGCTGGACGATCATATTTCTCGTGGAACTGCAGACAGTATACTGCCACATCCCAGCCCATTGCTCATATCGACTAGCCGGGCGACACATCTTGAACACTCTAGACCAGTGGAACAAGCCTTTTCGAACAATCTCTAGCCACGTTCTCGCCCAGTCCAAACCTTCAATAAGGCTGTTACGTCACCACGCCTCTCTCCTCATCCTTCACACCTCTCTCCTCATCCTTCACACCTCTCTCCTCATCCTTCACACCTCTCTCCTCATCCTTCACACCTCTCTCCTCATCCTTCACACCTCTCTCCTCATCCTTCACACCTCTCTCCTCATCCTTCACGCCTCTCTCCTCATCCTTCACGCCTCTCTCCTCATCCTTCACGCCTCTCTCCTCATCCTTCACGCCTCTCTCCTCATCCTTCACGCCTCTCTCCTCATCCTTCACGCCTCTCTCCTCATCCTTCACACCTCTCCCCTCATCCTTCAAACCTCTCCCCTCATCCTTCAAACCTCTCCCCTCATCCTTCAAACCTCTCTCCTCATCCTTCACACCTCTAGGGGACTTGCTGTATATTCTATTGTTTCACCAAAAAATGGCACTTTTGGCGGCGCTCGTATTAAGCTCGACTAGTTTGGATAATTTAAAATGTAATCTAAGTTATATTTTTACAAATCTCTCTGCTATGCCGGTACTTTTACTATATTAACATTGCTGCTCATTTCTTAATCTTTTATATAATTTTTTACTATCTTAGTAGTCATGCTTATTTATTATAGGGTCCCATTTGTGTTAAAGGATGTTTTGGAATCCATTTGTATTAAGTATTTATTCTATTTATCGCTTCAGGAGAGAGATTGATCTCGGGTTTTCTTACTTATTGTTATATTCTAGTTAGCCACCATATGAGGGCTTGTGTGTATAAATTATAAATATAAATATATTAATTATAAATATTTCCCTTTTGAAAGAATCTTTACATGTTGGTTATTGTTTTATGTCCGAAGGAGGGGGGTGGGAGTAATGTTAGAAGCTTTTTCTATAGTTATATAGTTTGCGGGCTCAATCCCACCTTACTTATAAATTTTATATCTTGATATTATTAACAATTGTGTTTGGAATTATTTATTGTTATTTATTTTATTGTTATTATTATTTATTATCTATCTTAGGGAAAAAAGTGGGAATACAACATGATGGTTAATCAATTATACATAGATTTTGAAAATGACTTATGATTCTTTTGATATAAACAAAGTATAGAAATATTAGTTAAATTTTGGATACCCAAAAAACTGGTCAAGCTAGTTGAGGTATGTTTAAAAGATACGCGTGGCAGGGTACAGTTGGATCTCACTTATCAGATGCTTTCTAAATACATAATGGATTGAAACAAGGAGATGCACTTTCCCCGCTACTCTTTAATATAGGCTTAGAGTGTGGTATTAGGGTTGACATTACACGGTACAATACAGCTCTTAGGATTCAGCTTTGTTAGGTAATAGTAAGGAAGCTGTTGTAAGAAATGCAGACATTTTATCAGAGGCTGGTAAGGAAATAAGTTTAGAAGTGAGCGCTGAAAATACTAAGAATATGATCACACAGAGAACACAGATTGGGGTCAATGATTTATAGATAACTTCGGCCAACATATCATTTGACAGTGTTAGTGATTTTAAATATTTAGGAACAATTTTAACTAGCGACACCGATATTAGATTGAAATTAGGAAAAGAAAAGTCAGGGAAATACATGCTATTACTAGGTCAGTAAGTTGTTGACATCTCGCCTGCTGTCAAGGAATGCAGAACTCAGAATATACAAAACAATAATTTTACTGGTTGTTCTCTATGGGTGCAAAACGTGGTATCTGACCTTACAAGAGGAAAACAGATTTAGGATGTTCAAAAACAAGGTGCTTAGGAAGATATTAGGATACTGGGGATTGGAGGAGGTTACTTAATTATGAGCTACATAACCTGTACTCATCACAATACATTGTTTGGACAATCAAGTGTTGTAGATTACAGTGGGCAGGACATGCAGTGTGATTAGGAGAATATAGAAGCACGTTCAAAGTTGACAAACCCAATGGGAAGAGAACAGTGGGAAGACCTTGACGTAGATGGAAGGATGGCATTAGAATGGGCCTGAAACTGAAAGAGATAGGGACAAGTGGCTTACTTTTGTGAGTGCAGTAATGAACTTTCGAGCTCCTAATGCCATAGAATAAGTAAGTAAATCTTCATTACCTACTTGGTCATTGCCCAATGAGGCTGACTAATTTTACTAAGAACGTGTTCTCTCAAACCTTCAAAGAGAAGTTTCGTTCCTTGTGAGGGAATCTATCTCCTGCACTATGTCCATTACAGCACTGTTTCTCTCGAGTCTTAAGAATGTTGGTCATCGCTTTATACTACACCAAAGATGTTTGTTGGTAGATAAAACTAAAAAATAATTTTATCTGAATATTAATCTAAAGGCTTGGTTCCTTAGTTTTTACTAATAACCATGTACTGTGTAATAACTGGTAGTTACTGCAAGTAAAAGTCGGTACCTTATTGTTGCATGGGCTCCCGCCCACCCTTTGATGTATCCTGTAATTTACTTCTTGAATTAAAAAGTAGTTTTTATCATGTGACCCTACTTAATCTATCAAGGTCACAGAAGCACAAATGATGCATCAATTCCCAGAGCTTTGCCATTATCTTACATTTCTAAAATTAGGTTGTTCATTGAGCTTGAGGGTAAACACCAGGAATATGAAGAATGCATTCAGGCAGACTAATATGAGACATATTTTGACACTTTATAAAGTTGTAAAATTTTCTCTATTTTTTGCCCATGGAAATTCAAATTTTAATGAAATGCTTACCTCAAGAAGAGTCTCTCAGTAGACACAAAACATACATTGAGCAATGTGAATAAAAATTAGATGTAGCTAGGTCTTGGACTTTTTTTAGATGTATCTAGGTTTTATGTGAATAAAAGTTGTATACTCTAGTATGGCTAGATTTATTGGGCGAATAAAGATAAAATCTAGGTTTTTTAAGACGTGGAGGGGGCATGCTAGCTTTTCAGTAGTGCCCATCAGTTTGATCATGGCGATGTTCCTGAGGGTCAGACATGAGAAAGTTTATCGTGTTCGGAGGGATGTTAATAGATGTAAATAGCTGTTACGATTTGAAAGTGAGAATGTTGACATTCTAACTGCGGAGTTTTTGCCAGTAGCTGATGAAACAGGTGGAGGAGCCTTGACTTCCCGAAAACGGATGACGATACCTCTCACACCTTAGTTATTAACCAAAGCCTTCACCGCATCAATACCAGTGGTTTTTTTTATCACATCTTTTGTCCACACACACACACACACAATTCCTAAGGGTGTCATTAACAGAGAACCGCTACCTTAAAATTTCCCAGTCTAAATATGTCCTGCCACACCGGTTGTACTGAAAGTGTTTTTTTTAACAATATGTTTTTCAACTTTCCATTCACGCGGACGCTGATTCATAGTACAAAACAAGATGTATCTAGCTCTTGGGTTATATCTACCACTGTAGAATCTACTCTTATTTCCGGTTTGGTCAGGATACATCTACCTGACTTAGCTTCCATTTATTCACTTCGACATTAGTTGGCGCTAAGTCTAAGCCCTAGATTCTACTAAGTAGAATCTATCTTTTATTCACTTCACTCATTGAGTGTTGTTTTTCTACAACAGTTGTACAATAATCAACCAGAGATATTATCCATTACTAGATAGTAATTATCTCTTGCCCAAAGTGCACTCAGGAGATATCAAAGCTGGATGGAAGAAAATGGATTATAAAAAGAGGAGAGGAAATGAATGCATCAAAAACTAAAAGAAGTAAATTTTAAAAAAATTTCAAAATGAAAGAAATAGACTAGACTTTGAAATGTTTTACTAAAAATATTATTATTATTATTATTATTATTATTATTATTATTGTTATCATCATCATCAGCATCAGCATCACCACCATCTTACTACACGTTCGGGTTATATGCACTTTACTAAAAATAAAAGTGAAAAATTTAAGAATAATATTGCAGAAACTGCTAAAAAATGGCTTACAGTTCGCAAATGCTAATTAATACATAAGGTCTTGTAAAATAAACATTAAGAAGCAACTGTTTGCCTGGTAGGTCTACAAAAAGGGGAAGGAATTATTATCTAGAGGAAAACAAACTTCAGAAGAAAACTAAAAACCCCAAAACACATCTTTAATAATCTCATTTATTTATTTAAAAACCTAAGAAATGATCAGTTCTATTTAGTATACATATTTCCAAAAGTTAATTTAGACATTGATCTTATCCAGCCTATAAAAAATAGAACAAAAATGTGGACTATGCGGGTATTTAGACACACTTGTCACTTTGTCACTTTGTCACTTGTTTACTGGCTCTCAGAACTTGTAGATACATTCTGATATTACAAGTATGTTCATAAATAAAAGTTGTATTGTAATAAGTGTTAAATAACGCATTGTCAAGTTAATCGTTAAACAGGGATAGCAATTATATTGGGACACACAAGGGTGTAGATGGCTAATCTTTACAAGGGAGGTTTGTTAGAATGTTGACTTTATATTGATGTATCTATTATATAGATATATTATGTGTGTTCTAAAATATTTAAATGCATTAAATTGAATATGATTATTGAATATTAAAATAATTAAATTTATCATAGTAAATATTATGAAACCTAGGTTGGAGGATTGGGCTGTAACGATGTATTATCTTCAAGAGGCAGCCGTTACCTCATTGTCCAATGTGAGGAACCCTACCACCTACGACAATTTAATGCCCCTTGGTTGGGTGACAATTATAGAACTCTCAATTAGGTTTATATATGCTGAAATCCCCACTCCAATTATAAATCTCTACGAAGGCCTCTCATTGGCTTGCCAATTATAAAACACCCTAAAGAGCCTCACGATGGGTCGTCATGGGTCGTCATTTATAAAACTCTAGGAAAGATAACTTATATTCTTAACATCTGTCCCTGGCTAGCTCAGCTTCTCTTATCAACGCAATTATCATATAAGGAAATAGCCACTTTTACCATAAATATACTTTGATCACTTTTATATTAATTTATTGTTAGAGAGTATTCCTTAAATGTATTATTATAATAACTAACAACTCCAGCTTGTACAATAGACCGGTCTCTACGCCAGTCACCGTGCACTATGTGACGATAAGCAACACACGTCTTGTCGCCACCCTGGTCATTGCGCGTCTCTTTCTCGTGTAACTGTGAGAGTTCGTTTCTTCCTTGTATCTTTTTCAAATTTTGATGACATCGACGATTGCAGCAGAGTAGACTGACAATCTCGACCTATCACAAGAGAGTAGTTTGAATCCTGGCTTTCTAGTTGGCTGGACAATGCAACCGCTCTGTACTAAGGAAAAGGTGTATTTCTTTTAGAACGAAATTTCAGTGCTAGATCAGCTCTTTACGTTTGGGTTTCATCGGCCAACGCACCCAGTAAGCACATTTAAAAGAAAATAAATGTATTGACTTTCAAACTGCCTGAAGGGCTTAACTATTTTAAAATACAAATGAATAGTTAAAAGTAATATTACAAAATAAAAAGAATTCCCGAATTTAAATATAAAATGCAAATAAAATATAAAAAAATGCAGTCTCATCCTTCCTTTTTGAAACAACATAGGTTTTACAAGTTGGGACATTACAAGTGGCAGCAAAGTAAAGTGTGAAATGTAAAAGCCATATTGTGTTTGTCATTTTATATGTTTCCATCCACCTTTCAAATATAACACATTTACCTCATAAAGTGAAAATAGGTTTTCCTTATAGAGCTTTATTATAGTTTGACATTCTTGATATGAGTTTGACATAATTTTAGTATAGCCTTGGAACATATTTACTAATAGAAGGCCACGCTGGCAAACCATTCATTTCACATCTCTAAAATAAATCCTCCAACACAATTTGGCAATATACAACCTTGTAATAACTAGTCTTTGTGTATGATACCAAACCTGGGTATGAAGATGTGTTGAACGTCAGAATAAGGGGTGGTAGTAAGTCTATACAAACTAACAACTTCATATGAATGTTATTTTATCTTAAGCTGGTCTTTTCTTCAGATGATTCCTTAAGCAGAATCTTTCAGCTGATAATACCAAATAATATTTGTTCTCGTTTCTAAGATCCACTATACCATATTTAGGGTGACCTGGTGGTCTAGGGGTAAGGTGTTAAACTTCTGTGCTAGGGGTCCGGGGTTCAATCCTCAGTCCCGGCACAGATTTATCTGATTGCCAAACCCTTCCTTCACCTCTGACAAGACAGATGTGTATCAATCCCAACATGTGAATGTGTGGAATGCCAGGCCTCCACCGTGGTTCGGATTCCACGTTAAACTGTAGGTCCTCCATTTCATCTCACAATCACCCTACCATTACACATTAGCGCAAGTACATATAACCCGAAAGGGTAGTAAGACGCAGTGCTAATAATAATAATAACACTATACCATATTGGATGTACCATAAACAGTATGTAATATGAAATGTTGGCAGAGCCTAACCTTTCTACACTCATGTGGAGAGGACTACATCACTTTGGTTCAAATTGGTATTTTCCCCTATGTGTTAGTTATTTTGTGTTTCAAATTGTGTTCCTGAATTTCTCAATGCTGGCAATTTAGGGTTTAGTTGAGTGGTGGATAAAATGAAACTAGTTTACAAGAGGTTCATCCATTTGTTGTCCAACCGTGCTTTTGAGAGTTTGACATAAATTAGTAACTCTTGGATTTCCCCTTTTAAAAGGTCAAATTAATAAAAAGAAACCATATACACCTTGATATTAATTGAAATACCTATTACTAGAGTCCCGTAAAAATGGTTTATCTTTAGTTAAATTTCATTTTTTAAATCTCACTTTTCGGTGTTAAATCAAAAGTACATGTTATCTGAGGTGTTTTAAGTATTATTTACATCTTGAGACAAAGTATACAAAATTATAATTTACTATTGAAACCTTATATATTTGCTTTAAAATCCTTTGTCAAGCTTGTCTGTGTATTTACAATTTTTTAGCCTAAAGTTAGCTTAAACAACAACAAAATACTAATCAAATTACAGCATGGTCAACATTTCTGCCTAATTTCTTCTAAGTTTCATGTTTATTTAAATATTTTTTTGTAAAAGAGGTGTTATTTCGTTTCATAGGAGGATTTTGTGTAACAAGATGATTTCATCCTATTTCGCTTTTCAAAAACATTGTAAATCATCATAATATCTAAAAACTATCAAAGGAAAAAGTACTTGATTCCATCTTTATATGGCACTTTTCGCTTTATCGCGTATCACCATTTTTCCGGGGCTCTACTTATTACATATCACTTTTTTAACTGAGTAAATATAATCTCCAGCCAATCTGAAATACAAATTCTCAGCCATGCAATAGTTACATGTATTTACAACAGTGTTGTGCATGGCCGCAAGTAATGCTTCCTTTGTTTTTTTCAGGAAAGTGTTCCATCCAAAGAAAAGAAACTAGATGATGATGAAGATAGAAGGAATCCTCAATACATTCCCAAAAGAGGGACTTTCTATGAGCATGACGATCGTACGGCTGAAGTGGATGAGTAAGTGTGAAGCTTGAGTACATTCATTGCTGCTGTTCTTTTCACTTAGATCACCCCGACAGTTCGAAAAGGGGCCGGTCTTATGACTCTTGGATAAATATTAATCTGGTAGATAAATATTTATATCTGGTGGATAAGTTAAAAGTGCACCTTGTGACTGCAAGATAGCATTTATCTGCCAGATAAAATGTATTTATCCATCATATTTTTATCAGGAGGTTTAAGTACCTGATAACTTTTATCTCGAAGTTAATAATGGTGGTTGCCATAGTGACGCGTTGTTTTTAATGAGGTTTCGTCTATCAGAATCTGTTTTTATGTTAAAATCTTGGATCGCGTGTTTAGTAAGCACAGGCCCGGGCTCTAACTATATAAAGTTAGAACATTTAATTCACACTTTCAAATAAACTGACAAGCTATTTGTAGAGTTATATTTATATATGTACAAATTATTAAAATCTGAGTACAATAAATGAAATTTTGTAAACGTTGCACCCAACTACTGACCACATTTTTGCAGGCACCACAATTAGTACTTGCAAGACATCTTAGCTTCTGCGCCCACGTGACACCATCTGTTTACTCACACTCGTTTAGCCGCCATTATTTAACAAATGTTGAACGTTCTCACCACTCGCTAGGTTGTAGCAGAAGCGTCTGGGCTTATACGCATGCGCGCACCAGTAAAAACAGTACCAACCTTGCTTTTTCTACGTAAAAATATATTTATCCTACAGATAGCTATCCAGCAGATAAATTCAGTTCATAATACGCGTAAAATATTAAAGTTGCTGATAACCTTCAACTGGTAGCTAACTTTAACCTCCCGATAACAATATTTAGCCTGTAGTCATAAGACCGGCCCTAGATCTAATTTCGTACATTCACACACCAAACTATGTTAACTAAAGATGTCACTTTTTACATCACTTTAAATGCTCGTTTCTCTAATTTTATATTTCATAGACAGAGTTTTATTGAGGAGGTTTGAAAATAACAATCCGAAATAATTTAGGTACTTTTGAGTTGCGTTGTAGAAACTTTGATATGAAGGACCAGTTCACCATCAAACTCAACTATTATGATATTTATCACCGTTTTTGTGTGTGGTATTTATTTTTAACCTTGGTTAAAATTACAATTGCAGAATTTTGTACATAGATCTATTAACTGCAAGTTGTTGATAATATTTTGTGTAGACATAACTTGATAAAATGCTTTAGATGAATGAAAAGAAAGTTAAGGATTCATATAATTGTTTCTGTTATTATTTTTACTGCGAATATTTAAATATTTTCAAATATCAATTTCTGAATTATTCTTATTTGAACTTCAAATATTCATTTAGGACATTTCAAATTATTTGAGCAAATTTATGACTGCCTAAAAACAGAAATTGTTTCATTTAATTTCACGGCATATCTTCATACATTAAACAATTATTAGTTAAAGTGATGTATGCTTAATTTAGTTATTTTTAATATTCACATTGCTTTATTTATTTGTTCACTAAAACCAAATAAAAATCTCTTTTGTCAATAAATCATCCCAATATTTAATCTAGTTGGCTGCCATGTTGATTGTTTATTTGGGCCTTAGGACACAAACACGATGTTTGATTAAGATTGTATCTGTGAACTTAGGAACAATAATACCAGCCTTGTCTTGTTTGGTTTACTGGTCCCCATACCATCTCAACCTTGCTTCCTCTACTCTCTCATGTATTCCAACATCCTCGTTACATGCCCATGCCATCTCAACCTTGCTTCCTCTACTCTCTCATGTACTCCAACATCCTCGTTACATGCCCATACCATCTCAACCTTGCTTCCTCTACTCTCTCATGTACTCCAACATCCTCGTTACATGCCCATACCATCTCAACCTTGCTTCCTCTACTCTCTCATGTACTCCAACATCCTCATTACATGCTCATATCATCCCAACCTTGCTTCCTCTACTCTCTCATGTACTCCAACATCCTCATTACATGCTCATATCATCCCAATCTTGCTTCCTCTACTCTCTCATGTACTCCAACATCCTCGTTACATGCCCATGCCTATCTCAACCTTGCTTCCTCTACTCTCTCATGTACTCCAACATCCTCGTTACATGCCCATACCATCTCAACCTTGCTTCCTTTACTCTCTCATGTACTCCCCATACTCCTATTCTTTCCTTGATAGCTTCCTTCCTAATCCTGTTTCTCCCTGTGACGTCTAACATCCTTCTTACAAACTTCATTCCCATGGCCTCCATATAAAAAACATTTTCTTAATGTTGTATTTGTTTGTAGGAGTGCAGAGACCCCAGAAAAAGAATCAGAGCGCAATAAGGAGGTACAAGCGGACAAGAAGAAGGTTTGGAAAGAGCATGAGAATAAATGGGACCACGACAGGTACATAGAAGATGAGCAGTCCCCCAAGTCAAGAGAAGAATTAATTGCCACATATGGGTATGACATCCGTAACGAGGAGGGGCCCCCACGAGCACGCAGGAGGAGGAGATACGGGTGAGCCAAAGACCGTCCCCATGTTTGGAATTTTTAGACAGTTGAAAGGGGAAATAAAAAATGTCCATCAGTATAATTTTTCCAGTTTCTTGTATTAGGAATGGTCGTCTTAGCCACGTTTTTGTGTTAATAAGTTTCTTACTTTGTTCCAAATATCTGCCTTGTGGGAACATGGTATAATCTGTAGGTCTTAAACACACAGCACTTAACTGGCACACAGCTATCACGTCTCTCTCATCAGTTTTCTGAAAATGTATTAAGGTAAGGGCGGTGCGAGTGGTGATTTTTTGAATACTAATAATTTCAAATTCAAATAGTTTATACAATCTCATTACTACTTAGTATTACCTACTGGTGTAGGCCTACACATTTTAAATAAGGTTGGCAAAATTTTGAACAGTCACATGAAGTATATTCTCATTGAAATTTAAAACTTTAATTGCAAGCGGAAAAAATCACCCAAAAAAACCTGTTGTGTTGCAGAATTATGAATAAACAAGATCACTTTATATGTTGTTATAAATTATAATCCATATTACCATATTAAATAAGGTATATAAATTTCAATCTAAATTAAAAACCTATAGATAGCCTACAACATTTTGGAAATAGTATTTTTGAAAATAACAAAAAATACCCCAAAAAAAATATTATATTGCTATTAGCTTAGAGATAACATATAAATTGAATGGATTAGTACTCTAAACTAAATTACAACTAATTAAATAGGCTCAACAAATTAGCATGGGGGCTTAGTATTTATTTTTAAATTTCTTTCTGTTATTTTATTAAATTCTTTTAAGTAAGCTATCACTGTTAATACTAAATACATTAAACCTGATTGATCCCATTTTGTTGGCCACATGGTCTAAGGTGTCACTCTTGTGTGAGACTAGATTGCCGATGGCAAGGACATTGGGGTTTGTATTCCGGTCGAGTGTACTGAGGATGGTTTTTCCAAAATTGTCTCCACTTTCCTCCTTGCAAATATAGGTACACTTCCCCTAAATTCAACCTTACTCATTCCATATTATTAGCCTAATTAGTACACAATGTTTATAACCTGAACAGGTAGTAAGATGTGGTGCTAAAACACACATTGAAAATAAACGTTATTAATGGCTACTAGGAGGAGAGCAACTTGAGAAAGTGGAAAGATTCAAGTACTTGGGAAGTATGGTAGAGGAAAGAGGAGGAGACAATAGAGAGAAATTGTTGAGAAAGTGAGGGAAAAGGAGGCCTTTTACAAAAGCTTCAGAAGTTGGTCTAGGGTGGAGATGTGCCGCAGAACTGCAGGGTGTCCTATGTCCCAATAGTTGCAGCACTCAGCAGAAACCTGAATGATGAAAGAAAGAGATATGAGCAGGATAGGAGTGACAAGGATGAAAGGAGGTGGTATGGACATATGAAGAGGGGAGGGTTCCAAGGAGGTGGCGGGCAGGAGGTCAAGAGGCAGGTGAATAAAGGGAGTGTTGAGAGGAGAGGGGTGTGTGTATTGGGCTGGAAGGGTGGGAGGAGGACAGGAGTAAATGGAGCAGCTTATGTTCGAAACGGACCTGGCCAGTGGCAGGAAACTATACGTGATGATGTTGGTGATTAGTTATGAGACTATAAACCTTATAGCCATATATGAAACACTAATAGCACCAAAAATATAGAAATGTACTTTATTACTTCTAAACTACTAGGGTCTGCGAGCATGTGCTATTTGTTTACAGTCAAACTCTAGACGAGTATTTCAACATGCTCCCGAGTTCGAGTATAGGTTAGCCATAATTTTAAAATTTTAAGATAATATTATATTTGTTTATTTTAAAAGTAAAATAGGACATTTTAAAGGTCACCAGACAAAACAAACATAAAATGTAATTACTACACCTTTAAAATGACAAATTTAAAAGATATATGAAAATGACACATGTTCTTAAAATAAGAATTACAATCATTTTTATAAATAGTAAACACTTTTAGGGGAGGGAGAATATTTAAAAAAATATGTAAATATTGGTCATTTAAAAATAAAAACAACATTCAAATTAAAATTTAGTAGAAAAAATAATTTAAATGTTTTCAATACTCATGTCTTTAAGGCATTGAAATTACACTAACAATTACAAAAAAGTTAGTAAAATCAACATTTGAATGAGCAAATATTTCCCCAAAATAAGCCTACTTAATTTTAATTACCAATAAGAAAATTTAAGAATTATTTCATATTTAGTTTATTAGTCCTTAATGTAATAATAGCATGTGTGATCATGTCTTCTGTTCCAATTCCATTCCTCTAAGTGCATTTGTGTATGTGCCTTATATGTGCTCTCGCTATAAATTTATTTTGGTACAAAATTTATTTCAGTTCAATTTTTAATGTTTATAAAAGTTGATGTTACTTTAAAATGATAAATAAGATGGTTAAAATAATATTTTTACTAGACAATATGAAATAATAAATATTTTATTTAAATAGGCTAAGTTTGATAAAATATTTAATCCAATGTTAATCACCGCTGATTTTAGACGGGTTAACCAATATAATTTTATAACTAAATAGTAACCAATACTAGTGTTGTAGTTGAATATATTGATACAAGTTTTAAATAACCCAAGTTAAAAACATTCAATATGTATTCTTAATGTTAAAGTTTCAATTTAACTGAAATTATAATTTTAAAAAGGGACCATAAATAATGTGGTGTGAAAATCTAAAATGACTACAATACGCACACATCACTTCAAATAATAATAGTTAAATATGTAAAAAAGTTTGGTGACAGGGAATGAACCGATATCTGTAGTTGGGTATTTAAAAATGCTGTAGACTGTGCGGGATACCAAACTTTGGGAAAAAATTCAGGAAATTGGTCTTTACCAAAACTAGGACGGTAAAAAATATTTCCCAGGATTTTTTGAGGAAAATGTATAAAAATGTTACAATTAAGGACTGTCTATCATCACGTTTGTATTCAATTTTCATTAAAAAAAATTATTAATTCTTTGAAATTAGATTATCCTTAGCTTATGTTAAGTAGATGGATACCCAAAACTTCAGTCACTTTAATTTAATAGTAAGACAAGTGAGCCACATTAAATAACGTAGCCATGATACATATTATTGAGGGAAATATTTATCTCTGGATATATACAAGGCAGGAAAATATATTTTTAGCGCATCATAATGATTAAAGGAGCTTTTGAATATCAAATTATGCACAAAATACACCTTCACTACAATCATTAAATGTATAATTTCATGCACTATTTAACCTGTAGTTGCAACAAAAACCAGAATGGATTTAATAAACCATTTTCTCTTTAATCTAATCATGGAAAATACAATTCTGCAATTATCCTTGAGGAAGTATTTTTAAAAGTGTTTGATAATATTGTTTAGTGATAGAAATAGTAATACTTAGCAAATAATAGTTATTTCCAAATATGTTAACAAAAGTTACTTTCAGACAATGTTGGCATTACTGCTAGCTTCTGCTAACTGTATCATGTTTGGTTTGCACATAATAATGTTGTGTACTAGAGGGAAATGGGGCAAAAAAATATATAATTATTAATGTCCAAATAAAAAAATACCCAATTCTGAATATTGCCATTTTGTTTAGATCATATAATAATTGTCACCTACTAGGCTTTGTGAGCTTAGAATAGAGTTACCTAAAATTGTGATACTAAGACAATTCTTTTAATGCCAGCAATAATTGAGGAATCAAGTTTGATAACCCTAAAAAAATACATACTGTACATTACTATACATACATCTGGTTATAGTAGTTTTCTGACATTGGTTGATTTTAATCAACAGACTCCATGTTATGTTTCGTTTCAAGTCGCGGCCCTAACAAGTACACACGAAACTGGGAGGATGTTGAGGCTTATGGCAAGCCTGTGGTGGTACCATCCCGTGGTGGGCTGAGAAGGGGTGGTCGCGGTGGGAGACATCCTGACTCTGAGGAGGAGTTCCCTCCACTGGTGTCCCCTCCTAACACCCCCGAGTCAGCCAAACAACCTGATGAGCTACAGACAGTGACATATAGTAACAGAGTCGCTGACAGGCGAGGTGAACCAAGGAACATGAAGAAAGAAGCGTTTCCACCATTGCAGTCGGACCAAAACAACCATGAGAGCGGCTACAGGTGGGCTGGAAACCACACCATTCTCTATTTTGCCTTATATTTAATTTGGTAAACCTAATGCATTTCTATGAATGAGTCAGCAACACACTTTTTTATCCTTTATAGGTATATTTTATTAATTATAGTTTATATTTCCTAGTGTTTATGCAGCTTTGGGATTTAACAATCTGAGATAAATATACTGTATTGATTTGAAAGTAAGTTGCCCCCTGAATTTAGGCCGGACCTTAATGTTAAAAATTCATCACTTTGAAAGGTATAAAAAAATATCTATTTCTGAAAATGAATCCACTTTGAGAGTAATCAAATACAAATTTTCCTAATTTTCATGGTAT
>CABFWB010007395.1:0-17282 GCA_902151455.1 Timema bartmani | reverse complement strand
CCCCAACCTAAGCAAATCGTTCCACCGAGACAGGAAGCCGATTCAAAGCGGTGAACCGAACGTCTTCAGTACAAAGCATGTAACCTTGTTACTAGATAACGTCAAGTAGCCTTTTACCGGCTTCCGCTAGTCCTCTTGACGGCACTTCCGTTTCCGGGAACAGGCGACAGCCGCTCCACCTGGAGGCAGTTCTGAGAACTAACGTCTTGTCTGGTGGATGTTGTTGACACGGTTTGCAGTTCTATTTTCACAAATTAACTTCCTCGAGGAGAACATAAAGGGACATAACTGAAACGGAATATTTTTAACTCTGTGAACATGTTTCGAGTATTATAAACCAGTTTACTATTACATTATTATTTAGAGAAAATAATCAACTATGGAGATTTTTTACCTTAATATTATGACGAATCTTGACGTTTTATCTGCTGTCCCCGAACCTAAAAAGTTGGTCTTGCAAATCTTTCTGTCCCCATGTTTGTCTGTCTGTCTCTGTACCTGGGGCTACAACCGAAACGATTGTATGGATTTGGTTAAAAATTTATATTTATATATTTTTTTGTCGTGCCTCAATGTTTTTTTTGTTTTTTTTTTATCTTTCAAATAAAGGGTGGTTTATTTAAGTCATATTTTAGAAAGATATAACTATTCGAAAAATGAGGCTCTTACAGTTTTGTTCAAAATGGGTGTCTGGAAAAGGTTTTATATCATAAATAAGAGTACTTATTTGTTTTTCTTAAAAAACTACATACTTAGATTTAAAATACATATCATTTTATCCTAAATGTCTACTTTTTCGCTCAAAAAAATGAATTCCCAGCAAAGGAGAAGTTCAACCTCAAATCTAAATAGAGTCTATTGGAGATGGATATTAATGAACGGTTATCATCATGTGAGAGTATTTATATACTCTCTATAGGTCAATGCGGGCACGTTTCCTTTTATATTAAAAATTATTACCTTTTAAAATAAGTTGTTAGTAGTTCTATGGTTAAGCTTATCTATAAAATACGCATGCACTAAATTTCTTAACTACATTGACAATGCCAAAAACTTGTTTACTTTAAATTATTTAAATTCTAAAATGAATTAGATGTTTATTTTTGATAATAGATATTACAATTTTTACAGTAGGCCTAATCTCCTTTATTTATCAAAAATTATTATATTTTCATTTACTTAAATTATTTATGAGATTCTATATCATCTATTTAAAATTTAAAAATAATCTAGAAAGATATATATTTTTTTAGATTTCATTAAATGAGATTTTTCTTCATTAATACTTTTAATGAAAACAAATAGGGTATACATATTCCCCTTTCAAATAGACAGATTAAAATATATTTATTTATAAACATATCATTCAATGAGAACTTAAAAGATGTTACAAAAAAGGTAAGATCAATAATCTGCGTTTTAATATTCTTAATTGGTATCTAGTGTATGAAATATGTTGAAGGTAAGCTACCTTAATTAAGAATAATATGCTAAATTAAAAAACCTTAGTAATGAACAGTCTAAGAAAGCTCGAACCTTTGAGATCGCCTTAGATGATATTTGAAAGGATTTAAAAACTTTAGGAAATCAACTTATTTTATTACCATGACAAATCTTCATTAATGGTTTAAACTAGAGATGGATCAATAATACATTTATAAAAATCTAATCTTTACTTTACCTCTAAATCCTAAATCTAAAATCTGAATGTTAGAAACATTGATTATTTTGGTCGAGCACAACTCTAGATTATGTGCATTTCCTCTTAGAAAGCTTACTCATTCGCTCACCTTAAGGTGCGGCAGAAGGGAGCGCGCGTAATTTTACAGTTTTTATAGCATTACATTTTTTTGGCCAAAATAAATAAAATATTTCTCTAGTAGCAACATAGAGTTTAGTTTTCTGCACATGCTAATATCAACAAATCTTGAATATTTGTCAAAACTTTTTCTCTTTATTTAAAAGGTTTTGACAAAATTACAGAACACCCTTGACAGATATTCAAGATCTGTTGATATTAGCATGTGCAGAAAACTAAATTCTATGTTGTTACTGGAGAAATATTTAATTTATTTTGGCCAAAAAATGTATATTCTATAAAAACTGTAGAAATACTTTCGCTCCCTTCGGCCGCACCTTAAGGTGGGAATGTTAGGGCCGCGAGAAAATATATATATATATTTTATTTTTTTTGCAGTTCTTACATTAAAACAATTTTTTGGTAGCAATAAATCAAATATTACTCCACTAGAAACATAGTATAATTGACTTCACATGGTGATATAAATAGTTGTTGAATATCTTTCGAGGGTGTCATAGGATTTAATGAACTTTTTCTTTTCATTTAAAACGTTTGTCAACTAATGCCGCTATGTTCATGACAGATATTCAACAGTTGTTAATATCACTACGTGAAGAAAATTAAACTCTATGTCTATACTGGGGCAATATTTTATTTATTTTGTCCTAAAGTGGTTTTGCTATAAAAACTGCAAAAACACTGTCTTTTTCTAGCATCCCCTACATTCTCACCTTAAATAAAGTCACTAATAAATCTTGCATTAAATGTACCACCAAAATTCAAATAAATAAAACATGAATTATACAATTTTTTTTCTTTTAAAAAATTATTGTTGCTAAAGACAAATTTTAGTGGGCTTTTTACCCGCATCGGTGGGTATGTGGAGTTACTGTCAGGCACATATAGTCTGGTTTACTTCTGACGGGAAGGTGAAAGCCCAAATACGAGACGAGCGTACTGAGGGAGGGAATGTTTTTATTCGTGTTTTTTTTTTCACTTTCACTCAAACCAAATTCTGTTTGTTTCACTTTAAGTTCAATCATTCTGATCTTTTTTTTTTCGTGAGGAGGTTAGTTTTGGTGGGTGGATGGAATGGAGAAATTTTGTTTTTGATCTCTTACCATTGTGTCTTACTACCCATTCGGGTTGTACTTATTACGCTAATGTGTTATGGATGAGGAAGGCTAGATTTAGGGTGAAATGTATCAACATTTGCGAGTAGTTAGAGGGGAAAACCATAGAAAAAAATATCCTCTGTATCCCCAATCACTATTTAAACACCAGTCGGCAGTCAAATCTATTTCTATAGTGACGAAGGTAAGAGGGATCTAGAATATAAAATGAAGGTTTGTTGTGTTTTTTATAGCTGTTGTTCTTTCCCAAACAATGGAGGAAGTAATAATGAGATGGAACAGCTCAAGGAAGCTGCTGGGTTGCCTAACTCGATTCTCGTGTTATCCCTTATTTTCTTTTTCTCCCCTTGCCGCCCACAGCCCGTGGGGATCTACCCCAAGAAGTACGAGTGGGCTGGCAGCCAAGAACAGGGTGACTGCAGCCTGTGGGTGCGCTCGGCGACGCTTGATTTCGACGACGGCGAGTGGGAGTGTCAGGTGACGGCGTCGGAATTCACGACGCAGGACGCCCTGACGTCGGCGCCGGTGCGGCTCGTCGTACGAGGTGAGAGCACGAGAGAGTGATATTCTTATAATCTTTTTATAATTTAATTTAAAACATACTATGCCAAAAGTACAGTAAATTCATATAAATACAGTTTAAATAAGTTTAAATACAGTTAAATGTCAACTTAAAACACTTTATTTTATTTTATATAGGCCTATAAGTAACTTGTTACCCACTTTGGTGGCCGCATGGTCTTAGGCATCACTCTCGTGATAGACTAAACTACCGATTACTGGGAGGTCAGGGTTCAAATCCCGGTCATGTGCACTGAGGGTGTTTTATCTAAATGGTTTATACTCACCCTTCACGCAAATACGAGTTCATTTATACAATTCTAACGTGATCATCCCTAATATATTAGTGTAATTATTACTTACTATGTATATTGCGAAGATGAGGTAAAACCTGGTCCTAAAAAACATAAAGAAAATTAATTTTAGATTTTAAATAATCAATTAAGTGCATCTATGCACGAATAAGTTTTTACAGAAAGATAAAACAAAGCGCCTAGGCCTATATTATTTTTGTTGACATTTATCTTGACTTACGTCAGTGGTAAGATATACTTTTGTAACCGTTCTATAAAGATTATATTAGTTGAAATATGTTCTTTCTTTTTATATATTTCAAATTTGTTCATAGTAATATGTCGAAGGTTTGTTCTTCCTTCAAAATATTTGGAATATGTGAAGGTTATTTTGAGTTTATGAATACCATTGTAGGACATTTATAGCCTTCTAAGTTTACATTTCAAAGCTTCGCACATACTTAGTTAATATTTTGTTGAATGTTATCCTCCAACCCCAAAAATCAATAGAAACCAAAATATTGCGAGACGTGTTTTTTACAAACTTTTAACCATTCAATTAAAATTAAAATATAATAGTGTCAAAGTTCTTTGCATCTTTTTTAAAATGTAATTTATTTACACTTAAAATAAAACAAAATTGTATTTTTTACTAAATTAGTTTGACCTTTTTACATAGGAATAATGGTGAATTAGGCCGATTTAAATTAGATTTGACGCTATAAAAACTATACATATTTTTATTTAGTAGCAGACGTCATCGTTATTTGCTCTTTTTTTCCACCTGAAGTTTCGAGAAAAAAATAGTATCAACAGCATTATTATTTTTTACTTAATACTCCTATAACCAAACGTTACCATTCTAGAAAATTTATTTCTCTCAACCAAAAACTACTTGGTAAAGAAGTAAAACATTTAATTTGTTTGATTTGTCTTTTATGACAATCGTGGAACCAAAGGAAAATATTTTAATTTAAGAATAAAAAACTTAGTCGCAATTTTTTCAATATATTGCTTTTTATATCACTAGTTTGCGGCATTTTTATACGGCTTTTAGATAAAAAAAAAATTTTACTTGTCGACTTTTAGTACTGAAATAGATTCTTTTAATTAGCGAAAATTAATCATTTTATCTACCACAAATAAGGGATCCCAATAATATCTCTATGGTGTACCAACATACACATGCTCTCATCCCTTAAAAAAATAAATACAATTAGTTTATGATATTACGGTCACGGATGCACACATCAGTATTTTTAGATTTACCAAACCGTATTTTGATTAATTATTTTTAAACATGCATTTCATTAGCAATGTTAATTATGTGCCAAGCATGATCCATAAAGATGCATTTTGTAAACAGAACACTTGGAGAACACCAGTAATGTGTAACATGTACGAGTGCTAGTACCAACAACTACAACCACAAAAAAAAAAAACTCTTGATGTAACAACAAAATTTGATGTAAAAAGCATTGCCGCTTGTGTTAGTCGACCACAGTGCTCAACATACCATTAAAAACATCTGTTTTGAAACTAGCTACTAGAGGGAAAATATTATGTTTGCCGGAGTAAAGCCTACTCCACTAATAATAATACCGCATGTACTTGTAGTTGTCTGTATCAAAGGTAGACTGTCAATTCTTTTCATGTGTGCAGTGAGACCTAGTTATAGTGGAAGGCTTTGTGCTGGTGTTAATTAATGTTTCAGAGGCTTCTAAAATAAACAACATGTTTGTTACGTACTATTTACCGTCCGTTTTAAATAGGAAGAAACTATTTTTAATGCTACAAAGAGTTACTAAACCATTCTGACATATTATTAGTTTATTTCACGTTGAACCATGAGATCTACCATTTTAGTTTTAGATATATAGTATCAATAGCTATGAAACAATAATACCAATGAATTACATCTCATCAATGTTTGACACAAAATAATATATTTGTATTTTTTGAGTTAACACCCTATTATTAGGAATACGTAGGCCAAATCGTGTGATTATTTTTTTTTCGCGTGTCTTACTTCCTGTTCGGGCTCTAATCATATATAATTACTCTAATGTGGTAGGGATGAGGAAGAAGATTTTAGAGGTAATCTACCCGCATTTGCGTGGAGGGAAAGAGGGAAACCATTTAGGAAAAACAACTCTCAATCTACCTGACCAAGATCCGAACCACGATCTCCCCGTCATCTTTATGACTAACCCCAAGTTGTAAATTTAAAAACTCGATGTAAAATGATAAACAAGCTAAACTTGTTGCACACATACAATTTGCATTCATATTTGATCTTTTTTAATATGCTATAATTATTATTATTGTTATTGTTTAGAGGACCATCGACACAATGAGGTCATTAGGGCCACTATAAGTATTACTACTATGGTTATTTAAGGTGCAAATTCCGAACAAGCTGACTATATCAGAACTTGGCTTAAAAAATAAGTTAACTCCAGAACAGACACAACATAAAACCTGCCAACTGTCACATTATCGTTTTAAGAAGGAAACCTATAATATATTAAAACATATTCTATCCAAACTTTTCAGGAATTGCACCTGATATTCTTAAGACTGGTTCACA
This sequence comes from Timema bartmani, assembly GCA_902151455.1. NCBI lineage: Eukaryota > Metazoa > Arthropoda > Insecta > Phasmatodea > Timematidae > Timema > Timema bartmani. Next base: position 10,904 of record CABFWB010007395.1, on the reverse strand, counting down.
CTGAGAGCTAAGCAAAGTTTTGCTTTGCTAAGTGTTTACAAAAATAGCAGATAATATATATATAATTGTGTTGGTTCACACATAAAGCTAAGCTAAAATTTGCTTTTCTAACGTATTAGTGAAATAGCGGACCATATATTTAAATGTGTTTGTTTGCACAGAAAGCTAAGCTAAGTTATTCCTTGCTACGCCGCACTATGTTTTTTTTACGATTGCTGGCCGGGCAATTTTTCCATCTCCCATCTTGAGCATCTTACGTTGCGCATGCGCATAGCACAGTTCAAGATCCGTGTTGAACAGACGCAGTCCTGGTTTGGTGAAAATAACCAAAGAAGTGTTGAAGTTTTGTTTTCAGTTTGTTTCATGTGTATTTAAGTAATATTCTACTTAGGTTTTATATTTATTAAGTGTTTTTATATACAAACCTAATTGTTAATTGAACCAGTCAAACCTCCAGCTCCTACATGTTCTTCCTCTTCCAAACCAGCTGCTAACAGCAGCAGCTCCTATTCCTCAGTACTATCATCTGAGATCAAACAAGACATTTTGGAGAACGCCATAACTAAACTTCACTGAAGCAGACCAAAAAATAAACAGTGAGTTCAGGAGGGTAAAGAGGAACCATAACTTGGTTTAGCAATGAGTTTTAAACCAAAATGACAAAACCTTACAAGAGCATAGCAAAGCTTAGCTTAGCGTTCTGTGTGAATCAGCCTTTAGTTTAGCAGCCAGACGTGTTCTGAATACGTTAAGGTGTCAGATATTTTATTGTAGCTTAATTCTTCTTTCAAATAAACGTATTTCAGTAGTTTATTAAACTAAACAAACTATATTAAAACATATTCTTCTCACTCAGACAAGCTATATTATATTTAATAGAAGATAAAAGTCTCTTATAAAGTCTAGATTAAAGTAATATTTATATATTTGTAATTTAGATGTCTTTGAATTAATTGCATTATGGGTATTTGTATTTGATTTATATTATCAAAAGGAATAAGTGTGAAAAGGAGTAATTTACCACATTAAAACTTGAGCCTTTTAAATCTAACTAAAATCTCTCTGGACGAAAGAAACAAAATTTATAACTTTTTTTAAGTGTGAAAGGAAATCGGCTCATTCGAGCGAATTGTAAAAGCCAAGTTTTTCTTCTTTCCTGACTGAAGAGGAACAGAAGCAGTAATTTCCTGTGCTGGTAAAAAGAAAGCGTAGTAAAAAAAAGAATTGATGAAAGAGAGTAAAAAATAGAGACTATGGAATTAGAATAGAAAACGGAGGAGTCAATGGTGATGGATTATGGAATGTTTTAAAAGGGCAATGTGGAATTAAAATCAGTTTGAAAGAAAAGTTTCAGGACTTGGTATTTTGTGGTTCTAGGTTGGAAGAAGAAGTATGCTGGTTTGTATGGACCGGAATTGATTATAGGAGCTCGCTTCCACAAATGTGACAAAAAGAAAGCTTGTACTTGGTAATAATCTACTCCTTTAAAAGCCTGAACGTGCTTTTTTTTATCTTTCTCTCTTTAGATTCCTAGTAAAGTTGATCGAAACCCAGCTACTACAATTTTAATTTCTACATTTTCCAGCAAACTTATTTTAACGTCACGCTCCAATTGGTTGGAACTTTTGAAATTTCACGCCTCGTCATTTAAATTAGATTCTTACCCCGTCCTTCCTCCTTTCAGGCATTTCCCCTCCAGCTACCCTAGAGACACCCTCCCTCCTTTACAATAATTTGGGCCCATCTGTCTGTCCTCTTCAATCTACTCATTCACTTCCTTTCTTAATACCGTGCAATCTAATTATCTCAAATTGTAGAGAAATATAAATGGCGTTTATTACTCGGTGGAATGTTGCTTTGAAAAGCTAAACAATGCTCTCTGCTTCCACTCTTTTCAATCCTCATTTGCACCAATTCGTTCGTTTTATGTTTTGTTTTTTTCACTCCTGAAAATCCTCCTTTTCCCACCTCTCTCTCTCTCTCTCTATTCTTCTCTTGCCTTCCTTTGTCAAGTTTTAAAATTCACCAAGCAATAAAGTACACCCAATATCATCGTTGAGAGAACTGCAGGTCTTATGGAGTATATTCACTGTTGCCAAATCTCCTCGCTCTCATTTATGTCGGAAGGTGGTGTTCTCGGATAAGAGGGAGCGACTGGCAAAACTCAACTAACCAGCGTTGCGAAACTTGTCTTGTATTTGAGGGGAGACTGACCACACTAAAACGAGAGAACACCACACAGCTGTTTCCCATTAGTAACCCCGCAGTTCCCTCAACGATGATATCCAGTGCTGTAAGGCAGAATATGTTCGGCGGACAGTTAGAGAAAGCTCCAACATTGTGTTGTTGAGTGACTTGGCTCGACATTCTCACCCCCCATTTGCCTAAATTCCCCTCTCGCATTTTTGTCTTTCTTCTTTCGAATAACTTCAAGTTTAATTACATTTTACAATGTGTAGAATCTTTGTAATGTTCTCTTATTTATTATAAACATGCTCACTTTATATTAATATATTCAGATAGATTGGAGATATTTGATGTCACTATATCTAAGGTGAACTAATGGAAACAGATTAATTTAATTAATGTTTCAACGGAAACAATATGTTTGGTGGTAGCACGTCCCATAATGTCTGATGTCATGTCTAGATCGAAGATTAATTTGTCTATAAATCAACCTTGATTTGACAAAATGGAATGATCGAAATGACATAACATATATTTACTTACTATACCATAATCATGAAACTAGTTTAGTAAACACTTGTTGTTTCATATCTGTTGTAATAATCTACTAAGCTACATATTCTAACAGTGAAATCTTACAAATAATTTTTGTTTATGTATAACGCTGGACAATGTTGGCTAAGTTTCCTTTTTATCATCTTAAGATAGAGATATTTCTTAAAAACTCGTAAGATTTGTGAAAGAAAATAAATACATTGTTGCATATATAATCCACAAAAGAGCATTTATAAAATGATATATACCCTACATTATTTTATAAATATTGATAAAAGAGAATAATCTCGTTTCACTGATTTAAAAAAGGGAAAAAGAATGGTATATCATGAATAATTATTAAAGAGTAATAAATTAAATTTACATAGTAGCTTTTACAGTTTACAGTTTACATAAGGACTTGTTCATTTTCAACGTTTCTGGCTTAAATCGAGCCGGTATTTTGAATCCACCACACTACATTTTCATTTTTGAAGTTTTCTAGAGAATATTATTTAAAACCTATATGAATTTTTATTTTTTTATTTTGAAGATGTTTAGAAGTGTTTGAATAACTCATGCGCACAAACACAGATCAAAAGGATATCAAATTAGGGTTATATACATCTGGTTACATTATTTATATAATTTACTATTTTAAAATATCAAGATAACATTGACAATCCGAAAACAAATAAAATATATCTAACAAATATATTTTAAAAACATACTTTAAAATCAAGCATTATTCAGCCCATAAAGTGAGTGCACAAACAAAAGCAATCCATAGGAAACGCAATATTTGCCTAAAGCCCATAATAAATTACATAGTCTACACTGTTACAAAAACCTATTGGGAGAATGGGCATAATAGTTTGCCAAAGAGCATAATTGAAATAATAGGCTGATAAAGAGACATCATATTGGTCCCAGCAATTACCTACACAATTTTAATCTTTTACTACAAAATAAAGAATTTTTGAGTAGTTTGTGACGTACTAATCCCCTATTTCTTGTATCCAATTTTAAAATTCAAAATGTTCACAATTTTTTTTATTATTTGTGGTGATCCTTATACCTACTTGATTAAATTATTTCAATCTTCTACTACAACTAGAAGTTTTTTTATTTTAATTTAGCCCCCTATTTTCCAAATCTTGATTATACAATTCAAAAACGCTGGTTCTTTAAATTTTCTGCCGTACCAGTAATTAAAGTTTTTTTTAATATTGAGCATAACGGTTGAACTAAGACGCGGTGGAAAAAAATAAATTATAAATTACCAAACAAACATGATTTTTTTCTCTTATCATCTTGTCTTACTACCCATCACGTCATCGCCAGTCTAATATATTGTAAGATCAATACCTTAGACAGTTCGACCACCGAAGCGGGCTAAAAATGTGAAATAGATTAAAAAAATTACATGGCATCAGCCCAAAATCGAGTCATACTGACCTAGCGACCATCATATGTTGGCGAAGAGATTGCCAACTTCTGCGGATTGAGGGTGTCAGGGGGCCGTTAATCAGCAGCCGTTAATCACAGTTTTCTAGACTAGAGCCACTACTTCTTCTTTCAAGTAGCTCCTAATGTATCCTCACGAGGATGACCTGACCCCGTTCCAGACACACTGCTTCACACAAAATCTGGAATAACCGGGGATCAAACCTGGGACCTCTGGGTAATATATAGCTAGAAACTATGATCATTAGACCACAGATGAGATTGAAAATAGGTATTATTATTATTATTGTTATTATTATCACCGCGTCCTACTACCCGTTAGTGTTGTACGCACTTACGCTAGTGTGCAATAGTAGGGTGATTGTGATATGAAGTGGAGGACCTACAGTTTAGCATGGGATCCGAACCACGGTGTAGGCCTGGCATTCCTCACATTCACAAGTTGTGATTAATACACGTCTTGTCAGAGATGAAGGAAGGGTTTGGCAATCAGATAAATCTGTGCCAGGACCAAGGATTGAACCCCGGACCCCCAGCACAGAAGTCTGACACCTTACCCTTAGACCGCCAGGTCACCTGAAAATAAGTAAAGCTTGGTAAAAATAAAAATCTTATTTAGCTTTTTAAAAAATTACGTAAAAAGTCAAATTTCGACTGTCAAATGACCATAATAACAGTGGTGATTGGTGTGAGCAACAAAAGAGAGAGAGAAAAAAAAAGAGAGATGAGATTTATTAATAAATAGTAGCAACATTCATGGCCATTTAAAATATTTATAGGCACTTTTGTTCCGCGCAGGTGTCTCTCCGTATTCCTATCAATACCTAGGAAATATATGTTGGGGGAGGGGTGGATGGATTTAGGACCAGTTTGCTCCCGTAATGAATCCAACCCCTCCCCCCACACTCTTATCCACCTCTCCCCCCTTCACTCCTGTCCTACGCTACGGATGTGAGATACGGCACTCGTAAAACGGAGAGATTTACGGCCGCTACTAACTTCTTGATAGGACAGACAAGGACATACCATGGAGAAGAGGATGGAAGGAACAAACAACGTAAACTTCATATGAATTGCCGAAGATTGCGTTCTCAAATTATTATTTTTTTAATAATAATAACAAGTTCAAATTATTGTCCCTTTTGATGGGCAGTACTACTCTCGAGCTATTCTGTTTTTTACGTCGTCATTCTGGAAGCACACAAATCCGGTTGTTTAGTGCACAATGCCACAATCTAGGTCAAATAGATTATGTTCTAAAATCTTATGTTTATTTTGAAGTGAAGTTTTATATTGGGTTTTCGGGAAACACAAAAACCTTTTAAATCACTGGAGAGCTCTGTTTTGAATAATGGATAATGTTACACTTTATTTATATAATGTTTTCAATTTGTTTAAAAATATTATCATAGTGAGATATTATCAATAACATTTAGTAAAATAAGACCTACACTAGAAATACATTCATTAAAATCGCGACTACCCACAATATCGGTAAATTAGGAAGCTCCTTCCAAGAAAACAAAGCTGTATTGATATTAATTTAAAGCTCCGATCACAAAAATGCTCATCAAATTTCCTAACAAAATATATTTACGTATTTTTATTTCCTCTAGAGCTCTCAGATATAGAATTATTGTGACTATAGAAAAAAATCTAACTCAAGGTTTTGATCAATGTCAATGTTTCATGACTCCTTGCGACCGAAAAAGTGGTTTTTGCGTTGCCGTATGTCTGTATCTAGGACTAGAGCTGAAACTATTTGACCAATTATTGTGCTATAACTTGGTATCTACGGTTTTCATTAGGTTCCCCTGAGGATTTTTTAGAATTAGAAATTTAACCTTAAAATTAAGGGTAGTTAAATGAAAGGGGAAAAATAAACTATTGATTTTCTCGTACATAGCTATAATTATTTTGATTAAATTTCGAGTCTAGACACTGTTTAACATTATTTAAAAAATGTTGACTACCATTTTATTATGAAAAATGATTTTAGGTTACTTTACACAAGAACAAATTTACAATTTTGTTTTACTCGCGCAACTATTTTAGATATGAAATAATGTATCATTATAATGTTGTGGTGGGGGATATCAGGATATGTTCAAAAATGTTCACTTTTAATTTTTTTGTATTTTTCATTTTTCAATAAACTATTTTTATTTCTTACAGGTCTATAATAAATGATCCCGGGTGTATGAAAAGAGTATGTTAGATTATGTTTTTATTTGGTTTAAAATTATTTCGAATGAAAGACTGCATATATTGCAAGTTGCCCCTATAAAGGGGTATGTTGTAACACCAGTAGGTGTATGATACAACAAATGTATTAAATTGTCAAATTCATCATTATGATCAGAAACACAGTTGATGCATATGAAACTTATCTTTTCCGATACCCAGTCTAACCCGTCGAACTTCTCCAGTCTCCTCTCCATCTTTTTGTTTGGATATTGTCCGCGGCATCCAGTGAGTCCAGTAGAGCTTTTCAGGGTTAATTAATTAATGGTGGGGTTGGAGAACATAGCCGATTAAATAAATGAAATTTTATTAAGTAGATGCGGAAGTTTTATTTGTGCTGATTGGTTAGCGGTTCGCGCCAAACCTCCCCTTTTCCACTGTGAAGCCACACGTGCAAGCCACAGGTGCATCTCACAGCTTCCGGGTACAGATAAAATTAAATAGCACGATGATTATAAGTGAAAGGTAGAAGTAATAAATTTAGATGATACTAAGATTCCAACAAAGACTTGACAAGAATGAAAACTACTAAATTTAAAAGTTAAGGCCTAAAAATGAAGTTAATGAATTGAAATTTAAAACATATATTGCTTACAACTTTGGTTATGACTTGGACAACTTATAATTACCATAAAACCCCACACTTTCTTATAATTAAACATTTGTTAGTAATATTGAGATTAAATTAGGCCTAGACGATTGGAAAATAATAATGTATTATAAGTGTAGTATGCTCAGTATAGTGATCATATTAACAAATAAACAATAGCAAACTAATATAATTATATAAATGAAATGGTCTAGAGATAAGGGCCTAAGACCCCGGCCACTTTACACCAGTCAATAGATCGACATTTTGTGAGCAATGTATCAACTTAAGTCCCTCACCATATTCCATATTGTAGAACAGATTATATGTTTTACCCTTATCTGTTGAGTCATTTTCAAAGGCTATGTTCCTCGTCACAGCTAGTCTCACAATAGTTTGTCATATGAACTATAAAACGGCGTCAATAGTTACTTTGTACACATAGACTCTAGGGTTGAATAAACGCCAAAAGTGCTATCTGATGATATTGGTCTTGAATATATATAAAAGTGATAACCTAACAAGAAACAAATATTAGATAAGCGTAGAACACATACACGTGACACACAATAACAAAAAATCAACTGTAAACTACGAATAAAAGACACACGAATATTTTCACTTACTTCGTTGAACCAACTATTGTAGAACTACATCTTTCATAGTGGCACGTTCTATTTCAGAATATTTTTATATAAAAATGCATTGTTGCAACGCGCTCCTGTTGCAAATAGCCCCACTCTCCCCTTCTATTAATACAAAAGTATTTTATTTTAGATATATTTTTATAAAACCAACAGTTTCCAAACCATAAGCAAACATTCACATTTTTGTTAAGGGTATTGAAAATGAAATTGATATGTTATTCTCTTTGGTGGACAAATATGTTCCTCTTTTCTCAATGTTTCTGCAACAGTGTATGGTATTTAATTTATTATCTATGTTGAAGTGTTTATGCAACAATATACAATTTAACTTAGCAAATCTTTTTTATATATTTCTCTATTTTGAAATAAAAGAGAGATAAATTATGTGTTTTGCGCCATACTATTTATTTTTGTAACAAGTTGTTGGTTTTATTCTATCTTTGTTTGTAACAATATGTAAAAGGGAAAACCTTTAATTCACTTTCTTTCTCATCTCAATCACAATAGCGTATTTAATATTTTTCCGTGTAGCACTAATGGGTGGTTAAAAGCGGTGAATAAACGTATCTAAATGACAAAGCATATATACTAGATGGATTTACAAATAAACTGTTTTTATAATTGTCAACTTCCTGTAAAGGAAATATCCACCTTGAACTTATTACAGCTGATAAATAAAGGGGGAAATAATTTTCCTCCGTTCTTTCCATGATCCAAAAAGCACTTTCCAAAACCGAGCTTTCAGTGCTTCTCTGTCATCTTTACCATAGTATATATGCAGGGTGTTTGGAAACTCATAGCCCAAACTGCACATATAGCTTGTTTGAACCAAAATTAATAAAAAATCCCCATACCCTTACATCCAGAAAACTATGCTAATACCTTTAAATTGTGTTGAAAGTTTCAGCGTACAGCACCAGGAGAGCATAGCTATTCAAGCATGCGTGTACAATAGGTTGCATAAGAGCTAGGTGCACAGCACTGCACATGTAATAATGGCAAGCACTTTCTGTGATGTAGGACCATTAAAAATGTCCTTCAGAACGTATTCGCATTTATAAAGGGACTGGTGTGTTGTTTACTATTAATTATGGCATGTTCTGCTGCCACACTACAGGATGTCAAGGTATGTAGTGTCATGGCCCTAACTACTATGCAACTTGTTGTACACGCAAGTTTGAACAGCTTTGCTCCTCCAGCGTTGTACCCCGAAACTTTAAACACAATTTAATAGTATTAGCATAGTTTTTTTAATGTAAGGGTGTTTGGATTTTGTATTACTTTTGTTCCAAACAAGCTATATGTGCAGCTTAAACTATGAGTTTCCGAACAAACTGTATATATATATATATATACCTATAGTATAAATATAGTATAAATACCTATTGCTGATCACAAAAACCAATTCTTAAGGTTCCTTCATAACAAAATATTGTATTTGAAGAAATTAGCTGTAACCTCTTGTTCTCTCTTTTCCAAAAAGGTTTGAAGACAGTAATGTTACACCAGGTGCTTGCAGGATACAGTCTGGCCAACTGTAACAAACTCTTTCTTAACGAGATAAAATGAAGGAGATTTCTCCCTAGAGTAAAATTTCCTTTAGGTGGTCTTACTTCTGGTAAAATGCTAGGGTAACGATCGGATTGAGTAATCTCAGAGCTATTACAATAAATCTATTATTTAAATATCTTAAACGACATATTTATCAAACTATGCCTTTTACAACCAGAACACACCCGCCTTGTTGGCGTAGTTGGCTAACGCGCTAGTCGTGTTGAGCTCGACCACCGAAGACGGGGAGATCGAGGTTCGAATCTCGGTCGGGTGAACTGGGGGTGGTTTTTCCTAAATTGTTTTCCACTNCTCCACGCAAATGCGGGTTCACTTCCTCTAAATTCAACCCTCCCAATTCCTAATCCATTAGCGTAATTAGTACTTAAGCGTATAACCCGAACGGTTAGTAAGACGCGGTGCTAAATATTACTATTATTATTACAACCGGAACAGATTATAGCCCCGACCATCCAAGACAAAGCTAGATAGGATATCTTTTACGTTATACCAACATATGCTACTAGTTTTTTTTAAATTATTACAAACAAACGCATGGTATCTTCAAGCTATACACATATATGATAATTATACTACTATAAAACCACACGGCTCACTCATTCACTCACTCACTCATTGATATTAATGTTTACCCACTTCCAGATGAGCTAGAAACTTGAGATTTGGCAAATTCCAAAAAGTTAAAAATTCTAATTTTTAACCCCCGGAAAAAAATTCAATATAGCGGAGCAACTTTAAAGTCGGTGCGGACCTATCAAAAAACGGCTCTGGAATAACATTAGTTTACATCCACTTGCAAAGAAAACTCACTGGGGGGTTATTATTCTAAGGAGGTAGGGATTAGGAAGGAAGATTTTAGAGGTAAGCTACCCGAATTTGCATAGAAGGAGAGTGGAAAAAATCTAGTAAAAACCACCCTTGGTACACCAGATTGGGATTCAAACCTCGATCTCCCAGTCATCAGAAGGTTAGTTTAAGACTGGAGTGAGTTCTTAGACCAGGGGTCGATGACTATTTTGAGCCCGGATCGATTTTTACATTTATCAAAGGTCCCGCGATCACTATTCGTACTACTTTTAAGTGTAAATTTTTTCTATGCCTCTTGTATTTGTTCCTTAAATTCAGTATTTCCTCCAATATTTATGTGCTTGCCTTTAAAGAAAATACATCAAATAATTAAAATGTACACTCAACTTGCCCTGAAAGGTAGCATTCTTACCTTGACAGACTACACTATGGCCCTATCTTATAAGCTGTACCATAGTGAAATAATGCAAGGTAAGCTTGCCTTTTCGTGACATTGTAGTTTGTTTTTTACGTGATCGACTAAAATTTTCTGCGAGATTGACCGGTTGATCACGATCGTCCTGTTGCCGACCCCTGCCTTAGACCTATCTACAATTGAAGTGGATTTCTTCTAATTAAATTATATATTAATAATTAGTTATGTCAAAAGCCTAAGCATAATAAATATTATTTTCCATTTGGATTAGTTTTAAAAATGCAAGTTTGACATCTTAGCTCAATCAGTAGCATGTTTGTATAGTGATCTAAGGACTCCGGGTTCAACTCCTGGCGTGGATGAAAGAGTATAATGTAGTTGATTTTTGGACTGCTCTCATATATTTAAAAAGTCATGGATGAAGGTATTTTTCTTTAAAGTA
>CABFWB010007394.1:0-25126 GCA_902151455.1 Timema bartmani | reverse complement strand
ATTATTATTATTATTATTATTATTATTATTATTATTTAAATCTTACTGTATTTTCACTTAGAAGGTTTAAAATGATATCGCTGCTGTGGTCCTAGCGTCATCACGAATATCTCAAAGGCAGCTTGTTTACTTGAAGGGGGGAAAACACATTTCTAGTTCATCACTTCATTTTATTTGGCCGTTTCTTAAAAAATGTTGTTTCATTATTATTTTGATGAGTATAAGGATAAGAATATAGATAAGCAACTATTTTTACTTTTCTTGACCCCTCGGGTATAGAAGAAATTGTGATAGTGAAAAATATAAAATTCGAGGTCTAGATATTCTGCCGATCTGGATAATAGTTGCTATCTAAGGTTCTTATTAGGTTCCCCAGAGGTAATTTTGAAGTTATACATATAGCCATTAAGTTAAGGGTAGTTAACTGAAGAGCAAAAAGAGAGATAATATGTATTCTCTAAAAATCCGCACTAATGATTTTGTTCAAAGTTCGTATCTAGACACTGTTTAACATTAAAAACAAAATGGCGAATCACATTTTCGTGGTGTAGTGATTTAGAGGGTACCTTACATAAGTAGATATTTCCAGTTATTGTCATATCTCCACAGCTTGTTGTGATACGAGATAACGCAATCTATAGTCGCAAAGTTGTAGCTATTAAAAATAGAAAACTTTAAAATTTAAACATATTTTTTTATGTATTGATCAATATATCTTTTGAATTGAAGTCTGAGAAATTGATTGCTATGCGCTTTGCTGAATAAAATGTTACTGTTTTCTCAGTATGTTTCTGTAACAGTGCATATTACTACAAATATGCTCTTTGTTGGAGTATTTCTGCAACAATGTATGTTATTTAGTTACGCTTATCTATCCTCATAGTATTCAAGCTTTTTTTGTTCACGTGCCTTCAGATAATATTTTCTCTTCAACTTTTTACTCCCAAAATGAAAATAGCCACTCAGATAGCAATTGCATAAAGGAGAGATTGAGCGATAGAGAGAAATTGTGCTCCAGAATAGCATTTCCTTACGCCCAGGTATCTTGTGGATAACACTAAATCTGACCCTGATTATTAGGGGGAGCTCAATTGTATCCACTCTGAATGGTCTCCATTCACCCACTTTGCAAATAAACAATTTTAATAAAATGTGCATTTGGGTGAAGGGGGAATAAAAAAATTTAGTAGAAAACAACTCATGCACTGGACCGAGATTCGAACTATGATCTGCTTTTCAACTCAAGTCCATTTTACTGCGTGAGTGACGCCTTACTTAGACCATTTGACCACTGAAGCGGGTCACATGCTTGAAGTTACTTCATAATTTTCTAGATTATCGGTAGTGAAATTGGTTATATTTTCAGATAGAATGTTTTTTTATCATTTGAAAAGCTGAGTTCTACTTTATGATGTCAAGGGACAAAATTTCAAATTTGCCGTTTCCAAATAAGTTGAACTTTTCTCTGGCAATAGTATGCCATTTCCTCCCAAGATGTCTGCCAAATGCTCCCATTGTCCTTCACCCAATTTACGCTCATTGAAAGCTATTTAAAAAGTATTTTTTTTAAATCCACACCAAACAAGTATGCTACAACTTACAATCTCTAAGAAACTGAACTTTATAATTCAGCAGATAATCCATATCGTAATGAAAAGAATGAGGCCAAGCTGAAATAGGCGCGTTAAGGCGATTATTCATAAAATAGGCAAAACCAATAAAATAGGCAATTATAGGTACTATTAAATTAACATATGGTTCTCGTAATAACATGAAATACCTTATAGCTCAACTGCCTATGTTTTATGATCAAGGAAAATAACAGCCAAATAGTCCAAATCAGTTTCCCTAGTCATAGTAATTGCTTTGTAATTGTCTTCACCTACCTTTATTTTCTTACAAATTGACATTTATAGAATCTTTTAAAAATTACAAAAACCCTTTTGCTCTCAACATTGATAACATTTCACAATATCATTAGTGATATTGTATAGGTATTAATAATATCTACCAAAAGGGACAGTTAAAATTTCATATCTACATGCATCTCTTTAAATTGCTTGAAAAAACTGAAACTCCTTCTGATAAACCCGGAAATCACAGTGAGTTTTGTGTTACGAAAGTAGTGTCAGCCCTGAAGTTACGGATAGTCTTGACAGCCGGTGGTACTAGTAGCACTTCAGATTCATACACGTATGAGTTTCGTCCTAGATTGCATTTCTCTCTCTCTGTAAGGCATGTCAACTCCATCCGACCAACTATGAAGTCATCCAATTAAATCTCAAGTAGAGTCCCAAGCGAGTGATATATTTATGTTAATTAGCTCATGGGTGGGCTGTACATCATCAACATATCCAGCCTCGTAGACCGCTAGACTGCCTCTCTTAGTTTCAAGTTTGCACTTCTCCTTCAGGTTTGGATTGGAACTGAGAACACATTCGGGTAGCTCTGCCCCATCTGCATGGGGTGGGGGCACAAGCCTTCAACACAAACTTGCGATCTTAATCTTTTCCCTCGTGGTGATATTTAAATTTGATGTGGTTTTGATGGGCCGTGGGGTGTGCTTAGTAACTTAAAATTCTTGTCTTAGAGGACCTTGGTGCAAGAACAACAGTTACTCGTTACTCGGTACAGCCAGACACTTGAACGTATGAAATCACCAGGGAGGACCTTTATGATTATGTTTTATTATTATATTTATAGTAGAAGTGGTAGTGGTGGAGAGGGGTGTTAGGGAGATACCGGGGTGATGGTGATTGTGAGGTTGATGAGGATGGGGTGATGGTGAGGGAAGGGGTTGATGATTCCTCCACATTTGGGCCACACGCCTATGTTCTAGTTATGCTAATGTAGTAGGGATAAGGAAGTTTTAATTTAGAAGAAGTGCAGGTCTACATTTTCGTGTAGGGAGGCTGGAAAATCATATGGGAAAAATCACCCCCTTCACCAAAGTGGGATTCGAACAATGATCTCCCTGCCATCAGCAGTGCAGTCTATTGTGAGAGGGACGCCTTAGACCATTTTACCACCGAACTGGTTATTGTTGAGTATGATATTGTTGGTGGTGGGTGGTGGTGGTGGTAATGTTGATGGTGGAGGGGATAGTTGTAGTAATATTATTACTAGTGATATGTAAGTAACATGTACATTCTTCCAATGACTTATAAACTAACCCGAACATAAATATCACCCAGTCTCCCAACCATCATTTCATCATTGTGTGTAAGGGGAAGCCCTAATCTCGCCAATGATGAATGTTTCGGAATTTTAACCTGGGACTCTTGGCCGAATAGATAGACGCGCTACTTACTGAGTTAAGGTGTTCGACTGCGTGTAGACTTCCTCTACTAGCTATCAAATTAGATCTGTTCAATGTTTTTATGATAAAGGTAATCCAAGAGGAACAGGAGGTAAATTGATTCAAAAATAGTTTTTTAACGCTCAACAAAATGTTTTAGGCGATGATTGTGTTTGAAGAAGTTCAGGAATATTTTGTTCCTATTTGGTAACTACCAGTTAATGTCTAATAGCAGTTTCTGTTGGGTTTTTTTTATAGGAGAGATCAAAATTATGTTCTGAAGTGTGACGATGTTTTATTTGTTTGTTTTTTTCAGAGAACTTTAATATCCGTTTGAGCTATACACATTTAATGATCTTAAATCCTTTTAGATAGGTAGAGCTACGAAAATATTTAATATAAGCAAAAATTTTAATTTGAAAGAAAAAATGTTCACATTATATTTTTCACTGGCATGACAAAGCAGTAATAGAAGAACTTTTCTTCCAAAACTAGTTTGAAATAAAATTGTATATTTTCATAAACATTTTTTATGTTTTTACAGATGACATTTCAAATTATTTATTTTTATCTTTGAGTTTATTCCCATTCTACTATTTAAAGTAATACAGGCTTATTAAAACATGTCTAGAAAAAAAAACGGAATACGTAAAATAGTAACTAAAAGATACGGATTTGTCAAAGTTAACTACAAAATTAATGTAATTAAATCTTAATTGAAAAAGAAGCAATAAATTTATGATAAAAAAAATTCACAGTTAGAAAGCTGACTAAACAAAGTACTTGAAACTAGATAAAACTCAATTTTGGTATTTTTTTACAGAACTAGTTTTGGTCAAATACTCCTCAGTTTCAGTTGACCTTTCGACTTTTCGACTCTCGATTGTTTTTTAATATTGGTGCATGTATATTTGTTGGTGGCTGTGTTTGTGTTCTGCGCAGTGGGCGATATACCGTCCACTAGGTAGTTTATTAAACTAGGGCACAGACAAGGGTGACCTAGGGCCACACCGGAGAGAACACAAGCTAACGAGCAGTAGTGAATACAAGATTCGTTTAACTATAACCGACACAGAGAACATCGCCGAACACCCTTATGTAGGCTTCGCACGTGTTCACTAGGTGCAAGTTCGAGTTCACTTGTGCTTCAACTATTGAATTTTTTTAATCGAATCATCAAGTATATTTATGTTTGCACCTACTCTCTTGCTTTCGGTGTGACCAGATATAAGATAAAGTGGTTGAGTTCAGTGCAGTGCAGTTTCCTTCTTGCTGTGCGTGGCTTTTTAATTCAGTCAATAAAGAAGTGGACTGATGAAAGGGTATTACTACAGAAGTTATGGAATAGTCCCTTTCCACGATCAAATTGTAACTGTTGTACTAGCGTATTTCCTCCATGTGTTTCACGCATTCATAAACATTCATGCACCCAAATTCGACGATCTTTCATCTTCCTCCTAGTATTCAACTTAGACAGGGCAACTCTCCGCCAGACAACCGCAACGCCAACTTCTTTGTATTCTTCCCTACATCATTTTGCCATGTTCCAAACTATTTTAACCACACTGGCATTAACTAATCACATCCTCCCCGACAAATCACGGAGCATCTGATTCAGAGGTGTTCTCACTTGTTCTCTCTAGTGTAACCGTACCTGTTCAGTGTCGATCGCGAGCAAATGTGAATGTTACAGAACACATGTGAACGTTCAGTTCGCTTGTGACACTTTTAAAGTTCTGTGTACAGTTTCCGATAAAATAATTTACTATATTGTTTAAAGATTAATTACTCAAATGAAAAACAGTAATACGCAAACCGAACGGGTAGTAAGTGGCGGGGCTTGGAAAAAATATCAAACCGGGTTGCTAGTAATTTTTTAAAAAAAACTTGCCGGAGTGTTATTTAACGCCCAAATCGGAGAGCTCTGGGGCTAAAGCGTCAATCTCATCCAGTTCAGCTTACTGAAGGTGGTGAAGTGAAGATTCTAATCCCGGTTGGGCCAACTGATTTTTTTTTTCTTAATGGATTTTGGATCTCCTCCCAAACTAATAAGGGTAACATTCCTTTAAATTGTTTCTTCCTCATCCCTACCTCAAAGCCCAGGTGGGTAGTAAGACGTGGAGCATAGTAGTAGTAATAATAATAATAATAATGATGATATTTCAATTTCCTTTATTAAAGTGCTGGCCAACAGTCGTAAGACCTATGACAGGCCAGAACTGAAAAGTACACAAGTACCATACAAATACATATATTTACACGAGAAAATATGATAAACAAAAATGGCTAAAAAATGGTATATACTGATGAATAGTTACGAAAAAAGTAGTGATTAATAATGAAAAGAATAAAAAATAGCATCAATAACAAATAACTAAAGAGTGGTTAATAGCAGTAACAATATGCAAAAAATAGATCAGAATATTGTAAATTTAAATATTATAAGCAGAATCTATACATGATAAATTATTGATAAGGGATTTCCTTAAATAACTCTCTGAGTTTAGCTTTCCTTTTATGATAGAAGTCAAATTCGATAAATCTAGAATTGGCGCTATGGATACAACGACCTATAGGGCTTACCTTATAAGAGCTATTGATAAAAAATAATTTTGGAATACGAGAAGCCTGAGAAGGAATATGAACGCCTACATGATCAAGGGCAAATTTGCAAGAAATTTGGTTATTGAAAATACATTAAAAACAAAAAGGGCATCACAATAAAGTCTACGCGAGAAGAGAGTTTGGAGCCCTAAGAGGTTTCGAATTCTGTTACTAATCCGGTTACTAAAGAATATAATAATAATAATAATAATAATAATAATAATAATAATAATAATAATAATAATAATAATTTAGCTTAGTGCTCATCGCACGCATCTGAAGAGTAACTCTCATTTATATAATATAAAAAGATCGTTTTGATAAATAATTTAAACAGGTATTACTACTTTACGGAGACCTTAATTATACAATAAATTAGTGAAAGCACACACACTTTCCATGAAAATACACAAAAGATGACAGAAAACAAAACACATTATCTCATGTTGTACCGTTGCTCCTTGGACGTGGTCTACATTGTTTGTCACTTTTCCCATAAGGTTTCCCCAACTTTTTGGTGAAGGTAAAAGAAAGAAGAGGGTAGGAGAGGGGGGGGTGACGCCATCTTGGTCCTCACTCAAGAGTTTAGTTTCTCAGCCAAAGTTTCCTCCACGTCACCCCCCCACTCTCACAGTCGAGAGGTCTGTATGGGCGCTACCGTTTGCGACGGATCAAAATTGTTCAATAATGTGAGGCGAAAAAAACATTTTTGAATGGAAGCCTTTTTTCAATATAGGGAAGAGAAGAATAAGAAGTGTTTTCGATATCTGAAGTTTAAAAAAGTTTTTTTTTATACATACATCTCGAGGAGGAAGTTTAAGTGTAGCAAAAGTTATATTTTTTAAAAAGGAGAGTCATTAATAATTCAACAGCCTTTCTGAGCGGTTCAAGTCCCCATTTATTGACGTTCAACTTTAGACAGTGGCCACAATAGTAGAGTACATTGTGATAAATGGATGATATATAATCAATTAAACTTTGAAACAAGGATCAATTTTACATACAGCTATAATCAAGGTTTTTTATTTATCGCGATAAGAGGCCATTGAATATCATAATACAATGTGTAATTTAAAATATAATTAATGTTTTACGTCATATTATTTCACACGATTTTAAAATTGATCGAGTTTCTTTTTTGTTAAAATATTACAACGCTCCTTCCTATCTAATAGTAACACGGCTCTACTCCCAAAAATTGTATTCACGTACTCGTATCTCAATTTGTCACTTCTCGCCTTTGACGAGCTGCTTTTCTGACAAAAGATACCTCATTTGTCGTTAGAATTAGCCAAACTTTATCCTCCAGGCAGAATAATACTACGTGAATGTCTGAACAAACTGTCAGGCTGCGAAACGCAACGTAGTCTGACCGCGGTTTCAACGACAGAAACTGTACCACCACCGCCTCGCGCTAATAGACTGTCAAATATTTGTTTAATGTAATGGGAGGGGATACCCCCAGCTTTGTTCTCAGGCGCGAGGGACCAGAAATTCGAAATACATCCTCCTCTTACCCCCTTTCTCCCTGCCAGAAGAGAGGGAAGCTTTACACGAGCCAGTGAAGGGCATTTGCGGTCGAAGAATAAGGGAAGGGGGAATGGAGGCAAACCATTTCTATGTGGTGTGACGCCTAACGTCGCTTTCAATAGGACTTTGTGCGCGTCGTCGCCATAGTTAGACGCTGGAAAATGTTAGGTTGCCCTCTTTTCTCGGCGTCTGCCTCCGACGACAAGGGGAGAGGGTGAGTTGAAAGGTGGCGTTTTTTTTTCTCTCCCTCTCACACACTGATCGGACAAAAGGGAAGTTTGGCTGCCAATATAATTAGCTTGTAAATTCACATGGTCCGTGTTTCGTTTACCAGAAGGGTAACTTGGTAACAAGCTTGCGTCTCATACAAGCCCCCACCCCCTCCTACCCCCTAACACCCCCTTGTCATCAGAGTTTTGTTCGGAGGTTTTAACTGGTTAGAGCTATTTCTACATTGTGTCATGTTTGTATAGTATCAGTAATTAGAAACTAATGTTATACATATTTATAACATTTGGTATTGATACTTTTCTTCTTTTTATACGTAAAAAATCGCAAGTAGTGTAGATAGTTTTCCCTACTAATCATCACAGGATAATAAAGGTATTCAGTGCGTGGAATAAATAAACTCACTTCCTATCAAGGATGTATTGTTAAGTAAGACAACATGGACTAGATAAGAACTACAAAAAACATATGTTTATTTATTGATTTGGTTTTGAAATTAAATTATGACATTTTACGCGCTTTAAATGTTTGAAAAAAACTGTAAATTAAAAATACTGTAATTTTTGTTTTATAAACAGATATTTTAACTCCAAACTTTTAAACAAGCCATTGAAAAGCTTCGAAATTTCAGACGGACTTGAATACACCTAAGTTTCGTATTCAATTCGAAATCTCGAATATAGATACTAGGAATATTCAAATTGGATTATAAATTTCAAATCCAAATGGATCCCAGAATAGGATTCAATAGAATGTAATTCGAAATTTGAATCTGGAACTCAAACTTTTGAATTAATAAACTTTTTTCTGGAAACTGGACATTTATTTTTATAAAAATGTAACCAAACATTTTATCACAACCTTTCAGATAGGGCTATATTTAAATTTGTATTCCAACGGATCCTCTCACGCTATCTCACTTGACCTTACAAACTTGTGAATTATGTGATACAGTATTAATAAGTTATTGATTTTTAGAAACTGTTTCATGATTGTAATTTTTTTAATTAAATTATATTAAAATATATATGATCTTCTTAATATTAGACTTGGATTTGATTTCATTTTTATTTTCAAATCTTCAGTTCAGCTTTGATTTGACAGAGACAGAGATTGGAAAGAGATGTTCCTCTTTCCTCGATGTGTCTGTAACAGTAGGTGTTTTTTTTTTAAATTTGCGCTCTTAGGAGTAGTGTTTCTGCAACAATTTATATTATCTAGTTTTAAAAATCTTACTAGTTTTAGAAAATGTCTCTATTTTAAGATAAAAGAGAGATACAGTCTGTGCGGTTCACTATACTATTTTTTTCTTGGAGAAATAACAATCCCTGAAACAGTTGTTCTAATCGACCAAACCACCCCAGATTGTGATTGTGTCGAGAAAGGAACAAGGTTGGAAAGGATCTAGAGGGAGAGGAAAGAACAGACAGACGAACTCACTTTAGTGGCAGTACAGGGATCACCAAGTGATATGGGGGAAAGGGGCCTTAATAAGAAGAAACATGGGATAAAGAATGAAATGGAAAAACGGGACGCAAGAGAAATTCCGAGTGTGTCGGAAAGAGAAATAGCCTCTGGGTAAAAGATGTTGGAAGCGACTAAGTAGAGAATAGAAAGAGGTAACTAGAGAGATGTGTCCTCAACTCTCCGGGCTCTTGTCCTCAGGGCCTTCAAAAAAAAAAANCTAATCACTTTCACCGAGAGGAGACGCGAACTCAAATCTTGAGGGTATTTCTCTCTTTCTTTACTTCTCTTCTCTTTTATGTGTTGTGTGTACTACTTACTCTTGGAGGCCCTAAGAGGCGTTTAGAACTTTGGAGACTTCTACAGACCTTCTCTTTTTCCGGGAACAAAAGAGATGGGAAAACTCAAGAGTTAATAATTTAAACGGTGCTTCTTGTACTTCTATTCTCTTGTGTCAGTCTTTACACTACAGAGGTTACATATTAAACAAAGAAGAACGAAAAAGTGTTTCCCCCTGTGGGTTTATTGATAGCAACATGTCAGAAGTTGTCAAACACATGTCGTAATTAGTCTTGTATTGAATCAGTACTCGAATTAACTTTATTTTAACCTTTTCTGCTGGGCATTGCAAATTGGCCCTGTTTGAAACATTATTTTTTGAAGGAATTTTATTTTTTGATTCTCTTATGTCATTAAGTTTCTTGAAAGTTTCTTTGGGTGGAAAAGCGAGGACCCTAACTTTCGTGCTAAAACTTAGTTTGTTCGTTGTGCCTCAGCTCTCTGGAGAAAAGCTTATTGAAGCACATGCCTAAGAAGTTGAGACGTCTAACTTTACATTCTCCGTAATACCACTGGAGAAGTGAGTGTGTGACAAGTAATCGATAGTTATTGTAGGGTGCTATTTCTCTTTTATTGCATGAAACTTTCAGTAATGTAATGGCGCTCATCACTTGTCGAATCCTGAAAGTTTTCTCTTTTTTAATTGGTTTTAATTAGATCAGAAATTTTGTCATGAACATTACTAGAATATTGTTTAGCTATATAAATGTAATACTGTCCCTCAAAACTAATTCAAATAAGATAATCATCAATGATATCATGATTGATTATTTTGGAAAGTGTTAGAATCAATCAACAGATTTGTCTTGTACTAAGCTTCAAATAATAAACACTAACGTTCCTTGAGAATACCTTTCCTACCAATATAAATATAGCAGTTGTTTTTTAATAAAAAATACAAACATGAAAACATTAAATTTTTAAAGGGGACATGCTTTTATTAGTTGGAAGGACCTCAAATAATATAATTTTGTTCTATAGTACGTCAAAGAGTGAAAGTCAAGATTTTTTTGCTGATTTTTTTAAATCAGCGCATGCATTTTACAATTAATAATTGTATTCACTTAGATTTCTGGGTATATAGTGTTAAAGAGGTTGTTTATAAAATACAAACACATGTTTGTAATAAACACTAAAATATATAACTATATTATTATAATTGCATCGGCAATGTTACTGTTTGGCAAAAATGACAGCTGCAGACTTGTATGAATGAGAGTGGATCTAGTAGGTACCTTATGAAAGTGTCAGGTACTAGTGTATTCTTACTATGCCTACAAATGACACCATCTCTAACTAATCATAACCATTTAAGTTTATTTACCATTTTTATTTAAAGACTTACTGTAAGTTGGTTTCTAAGCAAACCTGAAATCTCAGATGAAATTGGATATTCGTGTAATAGTATCAAACGTTACTTCATGTTATTCCTGTGGCTTGCCAAGGAAGCGACGGAAGAGAATTCGTAAAACGATAGATCGGTAATAGTAGGTCTCTTTGTTCACCCAACTACGGATCAATATTCTCGTTTGAGGTTTCCAATTTTTCCTTCTTCTCATGAACACACACCAACTTCTCTTAGCGATCCACTTCTTGGATTGGGGTATATGATTGGAACCAACCAAATACGTGCTTTGGCAACACAATTATTATGTTGGCTATGTACATTCCTAGCTTTTGCAATAAAAATATAATTATTTAGCAATATAAAGATAATATATTTAACAATATAAATATAATGTATTTATCAATACAAATATAATATGTCGAACAATATAAATATAATGTGCTAACATTACAAATTTAACGTGTTTAGCAATATTAATAAAGTGTATTTAATCATACAATATAATGTGTTTAGCAGTACAGATATAATGTATTTGACTATATAAATATAGCACTGGTTAACACATTATATTGCATGATTAAATACACTATATTGCAATATAACGTGTCTAGCAATATTAATATGTTTAGCAGTACAGATGTAATGTATTTGACAATATAAATATAGCACTGCTCAACATGATTTTTGACATATGGAACAATGAGGGTGTTTTTAACATAACTTTCAACGCTGGATTAAAAAAATATGCAACCAGAACTTTTCTATCACCCTATCTGGGATGAAGGTCTTTATTAAAATATATCTTGAAAGATTTGACCTATTTTATCACAATTTGCTAAGTAATATTTTCATATATATATATATATATATATATATATATATATATATATATAGTAACAAACATGGCTTTCAGACCTAATCGAATCTGCTACAGAAGATGGATTGATTCATCGAAAGGCCTCCAATTAGGCCGTCAATCATTTAGTCGCTCGCCTGGCATGGGAAGCTATATAATCCTTAGTTCTTAAATGGTTTGCTTTTTGTCTGTATTTCATTTTTAAATGGGATTATTATATTAATGGTAGCTATGTTTTAAATGTTTAAATTCTGTTTTTTACTAACGTAGCTCTCTGATCCGAGCCTAGTATCGAGGAGCTTTGAAAAAGATCCCTATGGTCTTGTGATTTATTTCCAATGTATTCATAGGACTGTTATAAAGTTAATAAACCTCGGATATATAAAATGCATTGACTTTGGTCAGTTTTGTTGTTAGTTATTTCTGTTTATTTACGCTCTCTCTCGTTCTATAGACGTATATTATTGTATTATGTTTTGTTATATTTAAGATGTTCAAAGAACCTTCCAGCCTTTGTAGAAATAAATTTATAGGGAGGTTGATTATTATTGTTATAAAATATTTTTTCATTTAAGATGTTTAAAGAACCCCTTGCCATTCATAAAATTAATTAAAAGTCAGTATATATTATGTCTATGACAATACCGGAAGGTTGTTCGAGGACTCCAAAAAGAAAATGCATTTAAGAATGCCGTTTTAATTGTTTGTTTAAAGTGGAAATTGAATTTTAATTTAATAATGTATTTATTGCAGTGATATTAGTATCGACTTTTGATGGATAATATGTTTTACCAATTATTAATGGTATTAAAATAGTGAACCCACTGGCTAATCAACAACAAACCAACAATTTAGGTAAGCAGTTGCTGATTTATCATAACTCCCCCATTAGTGATGAGCATATTGAAGGTTTATTATTTTCAACCTGGCAGTTTTTATGGAGGGAGTATCACAATGATAGATCAAGATGAATATGTGAACTTTCCAACAGAATTTTTAAATTCATTAATTCGTCCCAGTATGCCTTCGCATATATTGAAGCTGAAAATTGGATCTTCAGTTATACTATTACGAAATCTTTACTCGCCGAAATTACGTGATGACACAAGATTATGTGTGAAACAGCTACTTAACAATATCATTGAGGTGTTAATCCTAACCAGCAAAGAAAAAGGAAAATCGATTTTCATTCCAAGAATTCCATTGATCTCGAATGATTTGTAATTTTGTTTCAAACGATTACAATTTCCATTTAGATTAGCTTATAGTATCACTATCAATAAGGCGCAGGGTCAAACGTTCCGCTATTGCGGAGTTAATTTGAAAGAATCCTGTTTCTCACATGGTCAGCTCTATGTTGCTCTTTCACGTGTTGGACAAGCAGAACATCTATTTGTGCACTCGCCAGACAACAAGATACTAAATGTAGTGTATAAAAATGTATTTTGATGAAATTACTTAGTATGTAAGATGTTTGTGTACACCGAAAAGAATTTAAAAAAAGGAAAGAAAAGTCTTTTAATGCACGTCTTTTTTATAAGATACAGAAAAAACTGCACAGATGTACCAAAAAGAAACCCAGCGAAGCGGGTTGTCCTCAGCTAGTATATGGATAAATATGATGCTGGGTTTGCTTATTTGAAAGTAAAGTTTTCTCGAATAAGTGATGCTAAAATTAAAGGAGGAGTTTTTATGAGCCCTCAAATAATATATTTAATTCGAGATGGAAAATTCAAAGATATTACGCCATGTTGATAAAACATAGTGAGGATCGTTCACAAGTGTTACAGAATATTTTTTGGGGGAAACTTTAAAGCACAGAGCTACCGTGACCTTTTTGGTGAACTCTTACATTTATTCAAAGATATGGGGTGTAATATGTCACTTAAAATTAATTTCTTGGACTCTCATTTGGATTTATTCCCCGAGAATTTCGATGCCGTCGGCGATGAGCATGGCAAGCGATTCCACCCCAAGACATTTCGATTATGGAACTAATTATTCGGTTGACGATACAATATTTTTGCAGCTAGGTTATAATGTTAAGAAAATATCTCACATTATCAGTGCGTTAAAGATACATCTTGATAATTTATTCTAAATAACCTATGAGACCAGATAAAGTTGCATTTTAGTGAAATTAATCAGCGAATTTAATCAAGAAAACATGTGAGAAACTACATGCTTCAATATGTCTACCAAGTATGGAATCAAGTATTGAAACTCACCTGAAGAAGTCAGGGAACTTCGTGTGACAGACATAAGTCAGGGAAGATTTAAAAAATGACTACAATTTTCAAATATTTTGTGACGAAAATATCACAAAGTATTTTATTATAATTATATCATCTGACCGCGGATTCGCTCGTAATAAACAATACACCAACACATTCGACAACTTCAAATGCTAGAAAAGAATACGTCTAGCTCATCGAAATATATCTGGTTTATATTTTTTAATACGAGTTTCGATTATGCTTTAGTTGCCAGAGGTACCTACTCAAACTACCATACATACTAAAATTAATGCTCTCTTCCATTCCAGTCTTGGTTGGTACTATTACAGGGTATTATAGAGCGGAATGTTACTAAGAAGTTAAATAGATCTTATTTGTTATATCCGTATTGAGTTAAAAGCTTAGAGTTAGATTCTTTGTCCATGACATAGTCTACTTTTCTAGAGTATGTACTGTACATTTTCTATGGAGCTATCTTGTGTTTGCTATAAACTATTTAGGAAAATAAAATATCAATACAGCTATCTGGGATTCAAAGCCTAACCACCCAGTGACCGGCAATCAAGTCTATTGTGAGAGTGATGCCAAATTTAGATCAGGACGATCCAAAGTTTTTCATCCTAAGGGCCAAATCCTACTGTCAATCTGTGCCGTGGGCCGAAGATTTTAGTAATCCCATCAACTAAATATAGGTCTACAAACAACACTTAGTAAACAATTACTTTCAAAGATTATAATTATATACATTTTAAATTTTGTTGGCAGAATATTTCACATTTTAATACCAATAAAAGTTTATTAATCTCCCAAAATTGTATCATGAAATATGAATGTACACACACTTTCACAAAACAACTTAACATTATAAAAATATATATATTTATACATATTTTTACTAATCAAATAAATGTATAATAAAATTCTATCATGTTCCTTTAAAATACATGTTTTTATTTGAATCATTAGTTATTTCACATCTTACACCGAGGTTTTCCCTCTAATTTTCCTCCAGGAGACTGTCAGGGCCACATTTTCAAAGAACGTGGGCCAAAGCTGGCTTTCGGGCCGCAAGTTGGGTCACACTGCCTTAGATCATTCAACCATATATGATTATTATGTGTGCAATGTAATGGATTACGTTTATAAATTGAATTTGATTAATATTTTGACACGTTTGGTCAACAAACTTTTTACACTTTCTTTTAATAATCTAAAATGAATGGCCAAAATAAGTATTTTAAATAATATGTAAACCGTTCCAAAATATGTTTTTACTAAAACATAAGTTTATCAAATGGAACGTCACTTTTCATACGAGAAGCTTGCCAACTAAACAACTGGTCTGATTCATTTATATAGCCTAGAGATCCTTTTTAACGTTATTTATTTTACCATGAAGATAAACAAAACTTTTGTTTATGTATTCTTTTGTAGTATTTAAAATATAATTAAAAGTGCCTGGTTGAAAAGTTTAAGTTAAACATTTACATGCAATTAAAGGGTACGTCATTATAAGGATAATGTTTGAGTTGAGAAACTTCTTCAGGCAGTTAAATAGCTTATTGGCTACAAGTTTTAATATCTAACAAAAGGTATTTTCTAATTTCCTCGTCCTTTGAAGATTTGATCTATTTTGCAGTTACGTTAGATAGGCTGGTGAATAACTATTGCTTTGTCGTTAGTTCGAATAACTTATAATAATAGGCATATTCTAAGGCATCATTTCTCAATAGAATGGAGCCTGTTATGAAGAGTTTGGGGATATATTCCGGTCGGTGTTTTTCCCCAAAATAAATGTTCACTCTCTCTCCATGTAAATGCAGGTAAACTTCCTCCAAATTCAAGCTTACTCCTTCCTAACATATTATCGTAAATAGTACTTATGTGTACCACTCTAACTGAGGATGATACTAGGTAAAAAACACATTTATAGAACCTGAACGGCTACCTTTAGAGCCCGTCTTATCATAGAGATAGCCTATAACTTAGGTAGATAGTTCAGCTCAAACCGTGTGATGGTTTTCTGAAGGCAGTGTTTTATTCCTGTCTCAGGACACGGCCAGTGCACGAATACCAAGCATCCCTATTGCACTTAGTATCCTTTATAATTGCCTGACCCGCAACTGTAGGCAGGCGGACAAAATGTAGAGCTAGTTTAGTTTAGTCCAGTTTAACGGTGACGGGAAGTACGCTGTTGCTCTGATTAGATCATAAAAAACAAACATGCATGAAGCTCTAACAGGTGAAAGAGCTTGCCTTTTAGATCGTATTTACAGCCCGGACTCGTTTTGTAGTGGTCAGTGCTCTTGGCCACGAGCTTAGGGGTCCCGGGTTTGGTGCCTGGCTGGTATCTTGGGTATTTTTCCTGAAAGGAGAACCACCCCGACGTTCACCAGAGTTGTATTAGCTAGGCTTAGGTTAGGTTTAAGTGTTTCCACTGGTTCCACACCTTCATATTCACCATCACCCTCATATTCACCATCACCTCAGCTCATCGGGTCATGGAAACAGCCTCCACGGAAAGGATGTACGATTAGTACATTCGGTTGTCTCCTGAGCAACGGTACGTTAGTACTGGCTAGTCTTCCCACAAATGATGTTGCCTAGACACGTAATGTTATATCTATATGGATTTATATATACATATATATATCGTATCTAGGCTACATCGTTCATTATAATATAATATATCTAATTTACAAGTGTCAACCACCTTATATGAAATGTTAAATAAACCCCTCTTTTATCAGAACGTTGTTTCCATTGTTGTTCGGCTATATTTAGTCTTCGATACAACGGAGCATCACTACACTAAAGAAAAAAAAATGTTTATAAACAATATTTCTATAAGAATCAAATAGCCAAGGATATTATATATGATTTAGTGAGGATTTACTCCATCTAGATATCATATTCTGAAAATTGAAAACTGACATCTGGACATGGGTTCGAGTCCCGTGTCCAGGCATCATTTTTCAATTTTCAGAACTGTTTCTATAATCAAATTTATATTGTTTATGTGCGTTATACATGGAGGTAAATCAGAGTAAAATTTTGCATATAGCCTGAACAGGTAAAAAGACGCGGTGAAAAAAAAAGTAAAATTTTAATAAAACACCAAAAGTGTGAACTACTTACTTAAAACTAAAAAGTAAGTACAACTATTTAACTAATTATTAACTCTTAAAGAAAGGGGTTGGATAAAATAATATATGTTGGCCTCACATATAAACAAATATTAATGTAGTGTCATACTGACCATCTGGACAATCAGTATTTAACTATAATAATGGAGTCGGGATGAGAAAGTCAGAATAAATTCACGCGAATTTGGGAGGAGAGTAGGGAACCTTTAGTAAAATATACCTTCAGTATACCTAGCTGGGATTCCAACCCCAGCCTCTTTGTTACCAGCAAGCAGCAACAGTCAAGCGTAACGTTACAGTTCACGTGTTTGTCGATGCACGTTGCATGATATTAAAAACTTTGTATATTTTCTCTCTCTCTCTCTCTCTCGACCCTCGGAGAGGTAATGATCGTCAAAAATATCTAGCTCGATATTTTGATAAATGTCCACGTTTCATGACCCCCTAAAATAGAAAAAGTGTTTTTTCTGTCTTTGTTTTTATCTTGGCCTAAGGCAGATTGGGCTAAAGCCTGGAATCTGGGGGCTTCAGAAGGTTTCCTAGAGTAGTTTTTGGAATAAGATGTCCAACCCTAAAATTAATGGTAATTTTCTGAAGGGCAAAATAAGATAAAATCAATTTCCTCAAAATTATATTTAATTAGTTTAGTTATTATTTTGTTTAATTTTAATTTATTTAGGCACTGTTTAACATTACAAACAAAATGGATATCCTCATTTCCCCATGAAAATGAATTTGAGGGTATTTTACATAAGCAGAAGTTTCCAAATTTAATCATATTTTTGCTACTATTTCAGTTACTAAATACATTTTATCATTGTAAAGTTGCAGTACTATTAAAAATAAAAGTATTTTATTTGAAATATATTTTTATAAAACCAATAGTTTCTGAGCTATAAGTATATATACACCTTTGTATTCTGGTCTTTTAAATGTGAAAATAATTGTTATGCTCTTTGCTGGACATGTTTCAATATTTCTGTGACATTTTATATTATTTCACTTGTGTTATTTTGCGTAGTGTTTCTGTTTGTTTCACAAATCTTAATAGTTTTGAGTAAATATATCTATTTTAAGATAAAAAAGATAGCAAGTCTGTGCGGCGCATCGTACCATTAATTCTGTTTGCGCCAAGCTTTGAAAGATGCAAAGACTTTGTTCTCCATTTGACCGTTAGTTTACTTTTAATGAAGCTCTTCATCTTTTAATTTGTAGAATTACGGTAGTGGCCCGAGGTAAAGGAGAGGATATTTAAGGGGAGACTTTTAAGAGATGAAGTGGGATAGTGGCGGCCATTGCAATAAAGAATTTTAGGAAAACCCTCGGGAGGGTAGGTAAATGAGGTGTCAGTCTAAGACGTTCCCTGAGAGTTCACTCTTAGCACCGCTTTATTAAAGAAGATCATCGCCGTCATTAAGATTCATACAAAAATTACGATTATGTCACCGCAAAAAATAAATACCCCGAGTCACGCACTTCATATTCAAGCCAAATTATGAAAATAATGTTCACACATTACAACACATAATTATGCTTATTTATTTGTATTCGCACAGCCAAAATATTAATAAACACTATAGTTTTTACTTAAAAAATACGTCATATACTTTAAATAAAAATAAAGATTGTGTAAGTCAAAATTCAAAAGATACATTGCATTGTTATTTTGATTCACCCTCAAGAGGGTTCAAACTTGTGCCATCAACCGCACACACATCTCACCGGCTGGTCCCTTAAATGTGCTCTCTCTCTCTCTTCTACAACAAAATAATAATCCCCGAATCCTGAGCGGGAAATTTGAATCGAGACGTTCTCGCTATAAGACTTGATCGACACTAAGAGATATATTTTCTGTCGCCGCATCTCACTGTTATATTTAGACATATATTAATTAATTATGATATTATGTTCAAGATGAGAAGCGTTAAATTTAGATGAAGTGTACCTGCATTAGCTGGAAGGGAGAATGTAAAACCATTTATAAAAATTTCCGTATGCATGACGTAGATTCGATCCTCGTTATCGTAATGAATAATCTAGACTGACATGAAAGTGACAATCTAGAGCTCACTTATACCATGCGACCACTGAATTGGGTAGAACTAATAACAACGTGATGTTTATTCTTTGTAAGTTTAGCCCTAAGGTTAATAAGGACTTGTTTATAGGGTGATGATTAATGTGATCGAGAAGAAATGCATCTACATCTCGTAGAAAAAGTTCGGGTACAGAAAACATAGCCACTTTCACTGCACCCTAAGACTTAATTCAAACTAAAATGTGTAATATTGGATGTTCCCTCTACGAAATGAAAATTATATTATCATATCCTATATTATGTTGGATGGTAATGGATGGCATGGGATGAACGAGGTATTTTGTTTTCTTCGTGCAAGAAACTTATCCCTAATGTTCACCGCATCATGCATTACACATGGCTGATATCTTCTAACAAAAATACATAGCGGTTCAAGTCACAACCATATATTTTGCTTCTAATTTAATATTGGTGTTAGCGTACAACACAAACGGGTAGTAAGATGTGGTGCTAATATATGTATGTGTGTGTGTATATATATATATATATTTATATATTTATATATATATATATTTATATATATATATTTATTTATATATATTTATTTATATATATTTATATATATATATTTATATATATATATTTATATATATATATTTATTTATATATTTATATATGGGAGGATTCTAACCTCGCCTCAATTATAGTCCCATTTTTATAATTTGCTCATATTTAAGGGAAGGGAATGTTTTCTGCAAACTCCTGGCTCTATTTTCTATCTCTAAGCACATATAATCAGCAGTAGGTCCTAATCCATTTAATGTGGAGCTTCAGACTATTAGAGCAAGATATTTATATTTGTAGTAGGACTAACAACATTTTAAACTATAAGAGCAACGGGACAAAGCTTTGATGTAGGACTAACATCATTATAAACATAAAGAGCAACAGGACAAAGCTTTTATGTATGACTAACAACATGTTAAACTATAAGAACAAATATGGAACGAAGATTTATGTTAGAATCGCAAAGTATATTTTGGGAAATTGATGCAGTGTTGGAATAAATATCTATAAGGATGTTTCTGAAGTAAAAAAAACTTAAACTCTACCAAATAACACTATTCAATCCCTTGAATACTAATTCCTCTCCTCCTCTTACCTTTAAAAAAATTAAAAACAAAAAGGACTCAGGAAATGACCTAGTTTAAATTGGAATAATGATTCCCCCCCTCCCCCNCCCCCCCCCCCCGTCTTGTGATCATACAACTAGGACGAATTGATGCTCTTGCGTGTAGAGTGATTAAAACCTAGTAAACAGTAGAATTATTCTTTTTTAGCATATAGCTCGAACGGGTTGTAAGAAGCAATGCTAAAAATATATTATTTTAAACATTTATTGAAATAGTTACTTTAAATTAAGATTATTAAGCTATTTTGAATGGTATCGGGAAACCTGCGCCTTCCCAGAATGAATCATCATACTAATAGGTGAGAAAAGTGCCCCCACACGACCTTGTCTGTCTCACCTAAATAATTTTAAAAAGTTCGTGTGGGCGCACTTTTCTCACTTTCCTCACGACCTTACCATTTTCACTTCATCGCATCCTTTTGTTTAGGAAGTTGTGTATTTCAAATCGACTCATCGCACATCATGAGGTTTTGGAGGTCAAAGTACATCGATTCATCGCACTTGTCTCTTTGCCTGTTGAGGTTAGGTTAGGTTTTCACAGAAATACGGATCAGTGTGTATCTGTAAGCATTTGATGTTAAAGTATGAATTGAAGTTACCAAACTAATTATTGACGACCTTTTACTCCATTTTTTTTAATCTAGGCTGACTCTTCAACCACTTTATTAGGTCCTTGGGTGTACTTGCTTTGTACTAGTATAAAACAGTGTGTGGGGCGCACTCTTCCCACCTAATGGTGTGATGATTGATAGGAGGGCGCAATTTCCCCCTTTTTTCTGGGTGGTGCAGTTTTCCCGGGCGCAATTTTCCCTCGTCCATTTTGAATATAGACTTGTATATAGTTGTATATATCGATTGTAATAAGCATTAATTAAATAGTACTGGTTTCCCTCAAGGAAAGACTTACGTTAAGGTGACCATTCGTTCCCAATTTTCGAGAACAGTCCACAAAATATGATTTGTGTCCCCAACTGATTTTTTTCTCAGATTTATTAAATATATTGAAATTATGAAACTGATATGCATTAAATGAAAATGTTTCAATTAAGTCTGTTGCCATAAAGATTAAAATTGTAAAATAACATCATCAGGGCCAATGGCGAGTTGGTATTTCTTACTAACTTATTTATTTATTTATTTTAGCTCTCAGCTCTAGTTGTATTTGCATTACTTTTCACAAAGCGGTCAAATTCTACAAAATAACTTATTTATTGACACTATCCAATCACCCGAGTATAAAAGCATGACGTAATGGTGTCATTTAAATGGCATCAATCTTCTCCGGCTCCTATTAGTTATTCTAGATTGACTGTACCCGAAATACCAAGCACAAGATGGTCAGTTTAGCTTACTTGCACTAAGGGTACCTTCATCGTTATGGCTCCTTTGATCAAGTCGTTATTAATCTTGTGTTAAATGTAAAATAAAAATAAATAAATAAAGGATTATAATTTAATAAAATGAAATAAGTATAATTAATTTATAGAAATAACTTCAACGCATGCTCCAAGTTAAATGTGGTTTTGTTATTTATCTATAAATCTTTTAACGAAAATAATAATAAACATTATTGTAGTTATTAAAATAAAAAATTATAATATTCCCTTTTATATCTAACTCTACACCGTGTAATATTTGAAATTAAATATTCTATATTTGATAGTATTACCTGTGTTTTTATATTCTCTCAATAAACTAAGGGGTATTATCTAAAATGTCGGCTAAAGAGGGCAACCAATATTTCAAGTGAGCTACAATAATCTTCAATAATTAAATGAAGGCTCGTGGGCAAACACTTCTTTATCAAACATTTCTCTGTTCGTTCGTAATAACTTTTCAAAGCCTTTTCCAATACAAGCCGTAGCCTATATCCGAAAAGAGAAGGGGCCGCTATTATCTAAAACAGAGCTAACGTGAATATAAATTGAACATATTTAATATCTGCAAATTGGATCATTTCGAGGCGGTGGAGCTGTCATATGTTTTTAATCTTTATTTATAAGCATGAGCTCCTTCAACTCATTAGCATGAAGCGCACATACCGCTTCATTACTAACGGAGAATCACATCTACCGCACTGATGTTCATACGGCCTAAGGCGTCAGTTTTGCGATAAACTCTGTTATTGGTTACTGGCAAGTGAAGGTTCGAGTCTCGGCTGGGGGTACAAGGAGCGGTTTTTACACATGTGGTTTTCTCTCTAGTTTTTTTTCCATCCCCTATTCGTTTCAACCTGGGTGGGATTCCTATAAACTGCCTTA
The DNA here is from genome assembly GCA_902151455.1 of Timema bartmani. Lineage (NCBI taxonomy): Eukaryota > Metazoa > Arthropoda > Insecta > Phasmatodea > Timematidae > Timema > Timema bartmani. Next base: position 2,585 of record CABFWB010007394.1, on the reverse strand, counting down.
ATTAAATTAACCCTAACAAGCCTATGTTAGATTTTGTCTCCTTTTTTTATCCTTTTTATTTAATTAACTTATTTATTTTAAAAATATTACGATGGTTTATTTCTATCTTTTATTATATTTGATTTTAATTACTCTATATAAGTTAATTGAAAATAAATTGAATGTATAATTCTTGGTGAAAGATCACAACCATGAAAAACTCTTCGCCAATTGGATTGTGAGTCACTAATTGTCTGTGCACACCACGGGTGGTCTTTAGCTTTTGTATGAGCTAAAATATTTTTTTACTGGCTCGTAATATTCAGTGCTGCCACAATTAACTGCAAACACCCACTTCGGTGGCCACATGGTCTAAAGCGCTACTCTCGCAGTAGACTAGACTACCGATGACGGGGAGATCAAGGTTCGACTCTCGGTTGGGTGTACTGAGGGTGATTTCCCTAAATAATTTTCCCCACTCTCTCCCCACGCAAATGCGGGTACACTTCCTATGAATCTAACCATCCTAGTCCCTAAAACCATTAGAGTAATTAGTACATAAGCGTAAAACCCGAATGGATAGTAGGGTGGGTTGCCATCAATGACACCAAAAAAACTCCTGCCATCCTAAAAAGGGGTACAGGGGTGGGTGGTTCGATTATCCCCACCTAAAAAAATCTATAATACATAATACAAATATAACAAAAAGCCAGATTGCACGGGTAAATAATAATATAGTAGACAACTACTACTCATTCAGATTCAAAATAGTGGGTTAATATAATTAAATATTGAATGAAGTGTGATTTCGAAGAACATATTTTTCCTCTATTCTTTACCCCCATCTAACTTTTAGGATTGCTTTGGTTGATACATTGATAGTTAATCTTTGAAGCTAGACGATAACAATTTTGCAACTTTATAACATAATCACCTATTCTAACACATTCAATGTTAAATCTATTTACAATGTAAAGTACAACAAGGGTATATTTATTTGAGTGAGGTTTATAACACGGGAAATATGGCAACATGGGACTGAAAACTAGCTAAGAGTGCACTGAGATATTACAACTGAATGAAATACGCGAGGGCTGATTAGTTTGTGGAGACACATAAGTTGAATTGCTTGGTTACCCCAGGAAACGCTTTTCTTTGCTTCAAACAAACAAAAAATTCTCTTCATTCTTGTTCTTTCAACTAAGTTTTTAGTAAGTTTAAAAAATCTCATATGAATTTTAAAACTTCAATATATAGTTGCACATATTTGTGTACACAATCTATTAATTTAAAAAATGTCAAAGCTACTCCTACCTTAAGATATCGCGCAATATTCATGACAATAAAACTCTTCATTTTATTAATATTTATATACTACACGCTGTTACTATTAAATGCATTGAGTGATGGAACAGAAATCTATTGCACACATAGCAGAGCTATCAGTAAAACTATAGTATTTATCCTACAAATACAATTGTTTGTGAATAAAGTTTTCTTAAATTATTGTTTTTAAATAATTTTTCTAATTAATAAAGGATGTATCTGTTGATAGCTACGCAGGGTGCGCACAAAGTTAACCAATGTATTCTGATAGTTTAAATTTCATTGTCTGGAGCACATGACTCAGAGAGTGAACGATGTTGGCAGAAGAAGGTACAGAGATGTACAAAAATTGTTCCGGATTAGACAAAAGTGGATAACTGCAGCAAACCAATCGCAAGATTGATGACCCAATGATGATGATTATTTTCAAATTACAATATACTAGTTTAACTAGCACCTCTACACATTTTCGCTCTTACGGTGAATGAAATCATTACTAGACTTAGAAGAAAACTACCCCATCTATAGTTAAAATTGAATAAAATCATAAAAAATGAAATCTCGTGTTGATGTAACCGTTACTAAGCGCTGGCCGTGGTCGTGGTCGTGTGTTTTAAGTTTCATGTGCTTATAACCACCTATAAGTGACTCTGGTTCTATACACAGTTCACTATGTATTTGATAATAGGCGCTAACAAACCCAATTGCACAACAGTAAACTGCAAACTACAACCTCAATCATTTCCATGGTTAACATGTATTAAAATTATATATGGACCTATGGTGTGGAATATATTTAGCGTTCACAAATATTTAAAACGTATTATTTGAAAAATTACACTTTAAGACTGGAATCGAGTCCGGCACATTTGAATTGACATCACATTATACCATGATCAAATTTCTTGGTTCCATTCCCATATTTAGCTGTCATTTTTAATTTCTCATGGTAGGAATGTATTGTAATCATGACAGTTCTCGACATCAAGATTATGATGAGTGTTGATGTTTTATGTGTCCTATACTCGAAAAAGTAGGTCTCATAATTCTGTGTTTAGTCTTTCTATTTGTCAGTATGCCTATACATCTGCCTATCTGTCTGTATGTCTGACTGACTATATATCCTAACTATTATAAATGCGAATGTGAGTTTGTTTGTTTGTTTGTTTGTTACGCTTTCACGCCTAAACTACTAGACCGATCATAATGAAATTTCGCATACACGTTGTCATGGGTACAGAAAAGGACATAGGGTACCTTTCATCCAGAAAAAAATGCGA
>CABFWB010007393.1:0-25131 GCA_902151455.1 Timema bartmani | reverse complement strand
CATCTCTCTCCACTCAAACCTCAAACATGGCCAACTCTCCTCTAAATAGCCCTGCCACCTTATTCATTTCTAGTTCATTAGTGTTAATAAAACGCGGTGCACATAAATAATGAACACACACATTCACGATATTAGAAAAGGGATTAAAAAGAGTAGAATTGACAGGAAATGCAATCACATTTTTCTTTGAGGTAGATTTTTTTCTTAGCATTGCGTCTCACTACCCATTTGGGTTAAACGCATATATACTAGTTAGGCTAATGAGTTAGTGATGATAAAAGTTGAATTTATAGGAAAAGTTTCCGCATTTGCTTTAAGGGAGAGTGAATTTTTTTAAAAAAAAACCCACCCAGAGTACACCCGATATCCTTGTCATCGGCAGTGTACTCTATTGTGAGTATTTGCTTTAAGGGAGAGTGAATTTTTTTTAAAAAAAACCCACCCAGAGTACACCCGATATCCTTGTCATCGGCAGTGTACTCTATTGTGAGAGTGACACCTTATACCATGCGGCCACCAAAGCAGGTAAGGTGGATAGAGAAAAATAATAAAAAATAAGCAAAAAAAATATTCAGTTCATCCGACCGGGATTCGAACTATGCCCTCACTCCGTCACCAGCAAACGATACTGAACGAACATGACATTCATTCCGCATGTTTGTTTTGTTCCGGTATAATATTTTATAACACAAAATACATTAAGGACATTAGGTTACCTAAATCTGAATGTGATTATTTCAAACCCATTGGAACAGAAATAAATTTTTCGCAATCACAGAAAAAAAGAAGAATGAAAAAATATAATCATTAAGTAAAAAAAATAAAAAAATTGAGATCTCATTGAAAAAAAGACGTAGCTCCGTGGTTAATATATTCCGATTCCCTGAATAAATTCTATTCGAATTTATCATCGATGTCTTTCAACATCTGTCAAGGCCACCGTAAATCCAGACGGAGAAGATCTCATATCCTCCTCTTCCCCTCTGCCCCCCCTACAAGGATAAGATTGACAGGACAGTAGTGGACTAGACATTCGTCCATATTATATGTTCAACAAACGAGCGAAGACGACCCACAAACCTTGTTCGTTTAACGCGTCTCTCCCCGCTCGCCCTAACCAACCAACCTCTCGCCACCTCCCTCGTCCTCTACTCTTTACGATCTCGCATTCGCAATTAAGAAGAGGGATGGAGGACAGATGGATCGTGAGAGACCTTGAAAGCCGTGTTGATGCTTAAGTTGGATCTACTGCCAAATGGTCGTTGTATTACTATCACTGTTTCTTCACAGTGAATACACTTTTTTTTTTAGTTTGTTTGTTTGCGCCACCGCATCTTAATATCCGTCCGGGATATCCGTACTTAATTACACTTAACTAGTAGTTCTGCGAACAATATATCTCGCGTTAAACACCTTAGCTCATTCGATACCACGTTTACCTACTAAATCAAGGATCCCGAGTTCAATTCCATTTTATTTAGTGATTTTAGTGATATTGCCAATTTTATCAAAATAATTTTAATCAGTTATAATAATAAAAAGAGGACTTGTAAGAAAAACCTAATTTTGATTATCAATTTTGTAATTTTAATACAAAAAAACAACATAAAACAAGAAGTCACTGTCACAATAAAAGTAATAAATTTATAGGCCTGCATTACATAGACTTAAAATGTTTTACTATTAATAGAGAAAATATATAATACCAATACTTGATTATTTTACTAAACTTAGTTATCTAATTACTAGACATTTTTAGTTTTAAGCTGGGAGTGTAGGGGACGCTATAAAAAATAGTGTTTTTGCAGTTTTTATGGCAAAATATTTTTGCCAAAATAATAAAAAAATTGCTCTAGTAGAAACATAAGGTCTAATTTTCTTCACATGGTTATATCAACAGTACTGAAATATCTGTAATGAGCGTAGCGGTATTAAATGAGAAACTTTTTAAAATAAGGTAAAAAGTTGTAATTAGATTTCAGGACACCCTTGAGATATATTTAAGAAATGTTGATATCACCACGATTAAAAAATTTAAGCTAAATGTTTTAGTGGAGAATATCTTGTTTATTTGGACCAAAAAACTGTTTTAAATAGAAACTACCAGAACACTGCCCTTAAATCGTAGCCCTCACACTTTCACCTTGATAAACCACTTGCTTTTCTGCACATTTGAGCTAAGCAGAAAGAGTTATTGGTTAGGTCATGTATAATATAGGGCAAGAGAGATTCTAGATTCAGTCATTATTTGCAACATTAAGATATTGATTTAAATATTTTTGATTATTTTCTATGCAGTGAGAGGAGGGTGGGAGGTATTACCCCCACAACCCTAGACCCACCACTGGATCTGGGCTTCCATTTTTAACAGTGATAAATTAACGGATAGACTAAATATTGTGTCTATTCTAGATTTAAATTAGTTTATAAGTCATGTGTTGTTATAATCAGGGAATTCGGAAATGCACGTTTAATATAAAACCATTTATAGCTCGTTCCGTTCATTCAAAAAATGCTAATGTAACAAAATACTTTTGCTTTGACTTTGCACGTAATAAGGATGTTGCCTACATAACCCACATCAGTGGTCAAGACGGCTAAGTATCAATCTCATTTTTATTATAGTTTTCCGGTGATGAGGAATGGTTTCCGACTCTTTTTCTCAAGCAAATTCTGGTACATTTCCTTTAAATTACAACTTCCATATTCTTACCACATCACCGTGATTAATGTTTATGCCTATATCTGAAACGCCTGATGAAACGTGGTTAAAAACTAATAAATACCGTTCAACCAGTCGTAATTAAGGTTTATTCATATCTAATTTATTTTAATTTTATATATTTACTATGTTGATTATATCTAAATACGACTTATAAACTAACTTAAATCTAGACCAGACCCAACACCCAGGCCCCCGGTTGTTAATTTATCACTCAGAAACGGGAAACCTCCAGTTCTTCAATGATACATTTTGAGACATGCCAGGAATTAAAATGGAACCCGTATTTACGTGGATGTTAAGAATGAAGAAGGTTGAAATTAAAAGACGTGATCTCTAATTTTCGTGAAGGGATAGATGATAAAAAAAACTCCGACAAAACCACCTTCATTACACGCTACTGGGACTCGAGCCCCGACTTCCATGACATCCGGCAACTCAAGTCTATTGTAGTGGTACCGCCTTTCGAACACTGAAATGTTGTTTTAAATTCGAACCTAAAACTAGTTCACTTTAACAAACCTAATAACTCTTGAGTTCCCCCTTTATGAAGCAACAACCAACTCTCTCAGGTCCGTTTGAAAGTGTTGCGCTGGAAGACTGACGACTCCTCTTCACCTTGAAATGGAAATCCACTTGTTGGCCTTTGCAGCTTTATGAGCCTCGGACGGCCACTTGCGAGATCATGGCTGATGCGCGCGCACGCGGATTCATAAACATCATTATTACACTGGTCGGAATACCGCGTTCAACAGAACCATTCTCTCTTCGGCAAGGTGTTGGAGACTCGGATCGCTTAGTCGTCCGTCGGCTTCTATGTTAAAACAGCTCATTACTAGAGGCGCGCCACGGTTTCGGATAGTATATATTTCACTATCGTTACCAACTGACTTGGTAAATACAGTCTAATTTTCATAAGAAGAGCCGTTTAGAAAATATAAAACATATTTACTAGCGGTCAGCTTCGATAACATTTCGCTATAAGCTTTTAATGGTGTTATTTTATAGGTATGGATAATAGCCATCAAAAGCTACAGCTGAAGGTCACATGACTTGACGTATGAATACATTAAAGTAATGCAATCAATTTTTAAGCTGTTAGAGTTGAACTGAAGCTTGACATGGATGATTCCTTATTTATTTATTTTTTTTTCAATATATGTAGCTTGTGTTGGTTAAAGTTGATGAAATATATCATATACCAACACCAAAACATATATATTTTAAATCTTCATATAGAAATAGCTAAAAAAATAATACCAAAAACAAAAACCGTGACTGTGTATTTAATAGCCAAGCTATTATATTTGTTAGTTTCGGTTATAGCCGCATCTATACATCTATACATCATATTATTTAATTTGAAAAATGACATCTGGACACGGGAATCGTTATGGTATCATTATGTTTGTGCTAAATTTCTGTTTGATCGTCTTTTATTTTATGTTTGTTGCTTGATGACTTCTTTCAGAATATGATTATCTAAATGGAGTAATCCTCAATAAAAGCATAAATAATAGCTTTGGCTATTTAATTCTTAGTATGAAATCCCGTACAGTTATAATAATGGTACAAATGGCAGCATTAAGCCAACTACCGAGTCGAAGGTGACTGCGTTATCTGATAGCTCGTGATATTAATATAATCACATACATGTAGCCGACAATTTTCGCACGTCCATCATAGACTCTGCCTTAAAATATGAGTGAAGAATGACCCTGGGCACGGGACGAATCCTGGATAGCTCAGTGGTTAAAGCATTGGTGTATTAAGCTAAAGGTCCCGGGTTCGATTCCCGTGTCTAGGTGTAGTTGTTCAATTTTCAGAATATGATTATCTAGATGGAGTAATCCTCACTAAAAGCATAAATAATAGCTTTGGCTATTTAATTCTTTTAAGGTTATTATACGGATCTCAACAAATTTACAGCCCGCATATAAATTAGATGGGCTATGTTAAAAGTTTTGTTTTTTTATCTTCGTTCGAATTAAAGTTTTGCGAATAAATGTTTTCATGAAAGCAGAATCTTTGAGAACTTATATACCCTCTCAGCTATATCCTTGTAACATTAATCCTTTAATTTAGATATAATTAAGAAACTAGTGTATCAAACTTTAAACAAACCAGTCGAAACTGGGAGAAAAAAAATTGACCTAGTAATTTGAAACAAAATTATTCCCATCAGATTCCAATTAAATTCAGAAGATATGTTCTTAAGTTTTTTTTAACATCATTTCAGGTCACACGTATTGATCTGTCTGAAGGCATATGAGATATAAAAATAATATAGCCTATACTATTTTGTGTCTAAACGTTAGGAAAAAAAACAACTTGAAATTTCCTTGTGAAAACGGTCAAGTTTCCAAAATAATAGTAAAATAGTAAAAAATATAGATTTTACAGCATACACATACACAAACACACACACACACACAGTGGCGAACTCATAAATTTACTTCAGGGTGGGCTGGGGTAAGTGGGGAGAGCAACCCCCTAACTTCCGAGAGCTAAGGCAATTTATGAATATTAAATGTCCTTAGAAAACAATAAAGATATATTTATGATAACTAAGAGCAAGGATTTAAAATAATTTAAGTGACCTACTTTAAAATAAATCGACGCTATTACTTTTTTACTTTTTTTTTACAATATGGTAATATAAAATTTTAAGCCTGTTCTTAAATTATGAGTAGTATAATTAAAATATAGAGCACTGAAGATTTTTTCGAATATAAAGGCTATATTTTTTAAATTTCGTATTGAAAATATTTGCTGTCTTGAAAGGGGCAAATGCCCCGTTTGCCCCCTTTCTGAATGCACCCCTGCCTACACACACACACACACACACACACACACACACACACACACATATTACACCTCGTATCATCCAAGCCTTGGACAATGCAACCATCCAAAGTAGATATAGTTATAATAATAGACATGATTATACTATTAATAAATATGATTGGTTAATAATAACAGTACTAAATTTGTGAGATCCGTATTAGCTTCCTCTCACTGGATGACCTTAAGGGTGTGAGTAGCCTCGCGCATCCTGTTTAGTGTGCGAGAGAGAGAGAGAGAGAGAGAGAGATAAAAGCGAGGTAAGTTATTACGGCGTGTCGTGCGTGATCGACAGAGCCAGCGAGGGAGTCTCAAAACATACTAAGGCGAGGCAGGCAGGGTACATCAAGTCTCGCTGCTGGGTAGTAGTGCACGGCCAAACTCGAGTAATTCACACTTTTAGTGACTCGAGCCCGGTATAATGAGGTGTTAGCGAACAATAATCGACACGGTAAAGTACTACTTCACGTGCGTCGTAACCGCTCTTTAGAGTGCGGCAAAGCACAAATATATTCCGTCCCGTCTGTACCGTGCGGTGAAGCCTTACATCTGTCGGGATGGTTTCGGTTTTAAAACGAAGGTCAGGTGTTTTTTAAAACATGTTTTTTTTGTTGTTGTTTCAAACTAGATTCATGAATTTGCACAGATAGCTGTAAATCAAATTAAATATTGACTATGTATCATATAGGAATGGTGACTTTCCCTAATATATCGATATATTTATCATTTGAAATATCGCGAGCTATTAATCGAAAACTATGTTATTTTTACTAAACTCTTGCTGTTTCTAAAATATTGGAATTGGATGGTTCTGAACAAATTGCAACGGAGGTATTAAGTTGACTGCTCTTTTTGCAATATTTTTTTTCGCCGATTGTCACTTTTTAGTGTTTTATTTAGCTGTTGAAAATAACAGACAAGTATAGTAAAAAAAAAAGAACAAACCAAGACGTAATTAGTAAAAATAGAGATAAAATCTTTAAATTTTAATTTGATTCACAAGCTTTAAACATTTTCCGATACATGAAATATACCGATAAATTTATGAATGCATCGGAAACTAAAACATCGATATAAATAAATCGATGATTTCGTAAATAAATAAATAAATTGGTATATTTTTTATATGATTTACAATTGTCATCTCCAGTTGCGTAAGAATTCTAGTCCATTTATATTTGAATCTAAGTTGAGTTGAGTTGAGAATGACCTTGATAAGTGTCTTGAACTAACACAAACCTGTACAATTATTAAAACTCCACTGTCACGAATTAAACATTTTGTATGTGTGGCATCTTATCCCCAACCCCCATTCGGACTATCCATAATTCTTAGTTTTCAAAAAAAAAAAATTGAACTAAATTACTTTAGTAAAATTTTGGTTCAAAAGATAATTTCAAATTCATATCAATATTGTTATATTACTAATATTACGCGACCAGTTCATCAAATTGATCTCAACAACAAAAGTGTGATTTTTTTTTTCAAAATGTAATTTTTAATCCTCTTGACAAATAAATTAGGGTTAAATTCCTTATTAAAGTACCTATCGAATCCTGTTTCCTCAAGTTTATCAGTTAACAGCTACTTTTTGTACTGAAATTAGTACCATATGTATAATTGAAAAAAAACATGCTATGACCCAATCATACGTACACATGCTTTATCATTATCTTCTATTTTTTGACAACATTTTCATGAATCCATCATCAGTAAACTACCTTCAGATGCCTAAATCTTCTAAACTTTGCTATTGATGTACAATTATAGTATGATTTTCAATGGAACTGGAACTCCTATTGGCATAATGGTGGAAATAAAAATGTTACTATTGTATTTGTATTATTAGTCTGTTTAATTTAATAATGTAAAGATGAGTTATACAGTAAAGCATAGGACGTATTATTGGAGGCTTTTGATAACTTTTTAGATTAGCTTTATAATAAGACACATATTATAGAATGCCCAAGTTACTTTCAATTAATGCTCTTGGTCAAAGTGGGGTTCCTATAAAACTCATGGTTAAGTTGTAAACGCACTATCTTAGTTTCAAGAAATAGTTTTATAAAGTATTGGTTAAAAAAAATAGACCTAAACATATTATATCCGGGATATTACTTATAGATCAAAAGTACCGTCTAATAGGAAATGAGGGAATGGCCTACAAAAAATAAGTAAAAGTAACAGACACAGGTTAAATCATACTAGCACACTTTTTTGATGACCTTTTCAACGGTGACTATATAGTTGCTGTGTGGGTGTTTTGAAGGTGAGATAGTCTATCACATTTTTAAAATTTAATTACCTCACTGTAGAAAGGTACAGTAAAAATCTACAGTGCCCCCTTACCCACTTTTTTTTNTGTAGAAAGGTACAGTAAAAATCTACAGTGCCCCCTTACCCACTTTTTTTTTTTTTTGGAATGGCATCAATACTTTACGCAAAAATAGTTCCTGTTATTAACTCATGGGACAGGTAATATTTTCCTAGCATGCGTGATAGGAATTAAACATGAGATTATCTCAGATGATGGTAAGCAAAAGCAATATCTTATTATAATAGAAAGATTCAACTACGTTTGTGTAATTTAATGCTAGTAGAGAGAGACTAATTGCCCATCAAAGACTTAAAACATAACATCCTTTTTGAACAAGATGAACAAGAAAAGTATGTGTGTACCTGAATGGGTAGTAAGACACAATGCTAGAAATGGAAATAAATAAGGGGAAAAAAATTAGAATCGCTTTATGAAATAAATTACCCGACAAGTAATAAAATAAATAAATTATAATTTAATGTAATTCATGACATTGGTATGGTAACCTTCTATCGATACTAGTTAGGCCTACTCCACATAAAATCTGTTCAGCGTATGGAATTGTTTTCTGAAAGACCTTTTTCCCTACCAGAAAGCTATTATATAGTAGGATTTTGGTAGGAAAAAAGACCTTTCAAGAGAAATTCCTACCGTGAATGGAGAATATATTTTAAGGATACAGGGGGAAAAAGAGGGAATAGTCAAGTTTTAACTCAAATTAACCTAGTTCTGTCATCTGTTGGACAATTATGAAACCCTTTCAATGAACTTTATATTATGGTTAAAAGAGGTTCCTGCTATATTTTAATGTTTGGAAAAATATATTTGCTGGGATCTTTATGGGGTTTGAAATTTAAATGTTTCTATTTGTGTAATGTGAATTTTACTTTTTTTTTTTTACCTTGTACCATTCATTTGTTAGGATGGGTTAGAATTGAGTTAAAGTTGGCCTCATGACGTTTGGCAAACTCACACCGAATTGCGACCCGTTTGGACCAATTAATAATCTGACGTTTGGCACAGTAGGCATATTAGTTAATAAATAGGAAGTTTTGGACCAACCGAGATGGGACGTATTGACTATAGATTATCAGATTTCTTCCTTTCACTTATGCATAGCTAACCTAAAATAATCTAATATAACCTAAACTAACTTAACCTAACCATAAAGCGAATTTCTTCAATTTTGCAGATATAACCTATCATAACATAATCAAACCTAAACTAAACTAATTCTCAGTCGATTCAACAGACATTGGCTATATAAACGCGGGTCAAAAGGGAACAAACACATAAGGTAGAATTAACAACTGGTGTTTTCACAACTGCTCCAAACGTACTATGAGTCTATGACCAATCCAGTCCAAGCGACCCGTGTAATTCAGCTAAGATAGTTCCAGATTACTCCAAACAAACGTCCAAGCGCGTGCGGGTTAAGGTCCATATTTTTACCATCCATACAACAACAACAAAAAACTTCTTTTTAGCCAAAATAAATAAAATATTACTTCATTAGATACGTAGTTAAATTTTTTTAACATATTGACATATTAGTTTTTGAAGATTAAACTCAGACCAGGTTGATGGATTTTTCTTGAACGATAAAAATCCATTCCACAACTTCCTTCGGAGGGGAGTAAAGCCGTCGATTGTGGCATGTAAAACAACCCTGGAAGTTATGTGAAAATACCCTTACCAGCAAAATTGGTAGGCTCTTTAACTCTCGCTCATATAAGTTCTCGTGTACTGATATAATCAGTCGATTCAGAAAGTTCACGTTAAATACCTCAAATAAATAAAATAAAAACTAGAAAACTATCTATCCAGTGGGAGTAAGGATTACAACAATATATTGTTTAAAGTGCTGCTATTAGAGATCAATTCATGATCTCCTATGTTAGAGTCAGATGTACTAATAACAAGCCTAATGACTCGCATCGGTGGTCGTATGCTCTAACGCGTCACTCTGGCGTTGAACTAGATTGCCGGTGACGGGAAGATCGCTACTCGAATCCCTGTCGGGTGTACTGAGTTTTGATTTTTCCTAAATTGTGTCTCACTATTTCTTCACGCAAATGCAAGTTACACTTAATAACAAAATTACCTTTCTCATCTGTATTTTATTAGAGTAATAAATGTATGTCTATAGCTCGAATAGTTATTAAAACATGGTGAAGAGAATAGTCATTTAAGAAATAACTATGGTTTTTTTTTAGTGCCAAATCCTACTAGCCTTTCGGTTTATACGCTTATGTAGGACCTAAATACTCCAATGATTTTAGGGATAATAAGGGCTATGTTATAGGAAATGTACCCACATTTGCGTGGAGGAAGAGTTAAAAACAAGTTTAGAAAAAAAACACTCTTAGTACACCCAACCGATATTCGAACTTAAATCTCCCCGTCATCGGAAGTTTAGTCTACTACGAGAGTAGCGTGTTAGACTATGCGGTCACCGAGGTGGGTTGAACCATGTATTGTGTGAAAAGAAAATTAATTTAAGAAGTAACCAAACATTGTGTGAACAGAATAGTAATTTAGGAAGTAGCGATGTTGTGTGAAAACACATAAGTAATTTAAGAAGAATCATTATAGTAAAATACTAGTACACAAATCTAAACTACATTCAAATAAAAGTTTCATAACATACGCATGGATTGTAGAACTTTGCATGGAACATGGAGCGTAACACGACCGCCAGAAATAAGACAATAACCACGATAATATATGTAATTGTATTTATAGTAGTTCAAGTTCTATGCGTTCAACATTTTGTCATTGTGAAGCCTGAAGCCAGATTCTTGTAGTGGCAAAAAAAAAAGTTTCCAGATCTAGAAACGCTAAAAAAAAGATGCCTCCGGATACTTTTCTATGTCAAGTTCGAGAGAAGGTCTCAAGTGGTTACCTTTTTTCCGTTTCCAAGAGATCTGATGTAACGCGTGGCGTGAGATTAGTATGTAGAGGCTTATACCACAACAACAACAAAAAAATGCCCTTAAGGGGAAGATATTATTATTACTCCTGTATTACACATAAATATACCAAGAGAACAGAAGCTGTTGTAGGAGGTACGTTGCCTCTCTTAAGACCAACACCCTTCTCTCTAGTTGCGTATTGAGATCATATCTCTACTTGCAAGAGGTGGAAGAATTTAAAGAAGAAGATAAAAAAACAAAACTGCTACTCGTAGAATCAAAATATAGGAACACTTCAATTTTTATTACCATCTTGAAGTCTTCAATCAACATGTAAGGAAAAATAATAATTTGACTTTCAAATTTTTATCCACAAGCCGACGTTATCAAGCCCGGTCATCAAAATGATTCAAATGTGTTTGGGAACATGACTTCAATTTTTATTTTTTTATTTTTTTGCTCCCTCTCCCTTCTCTTCCTCAAAGAAGTTTGAATATATTTGCCTGGAAATGACTTAAGTATGTGGTCCAATATGTATCGCAAGTAGTAATCAAAGGGTGAATTAAACATTACTTACGCTCAATCGCACCTTATGATGCCGCAAGAGAAAATGGACAAAGAAAGGAATAATAGTACCGACGAAAAAAAAACTGTACCGTAAAATATTTATGCACGACTTTTACAGGTGTGTAATTTGAAAATTTGAAAGAGAAGTTACTGTCCATAGTATTTTGTTTGACATTGATTCTGACATCCCATCGATATTGGGTCTAATCTTCACAATAATGATCAATAAGAGTCAAATTGTGCTTCACACTTTGAATGTGTCATTATTTTAGTACCCACTTCGGTGGCCACATGTTGTAACCAGTGGTATTCAACCCAGGATAAACGTACCCCTAGGGGTCCTCGAAGATATCTTAGGGGGTACGTAAACATTTTAACTTTATATTATTTCATGATAAACATTTAATAATCATGGTCTGATTTAGGATTAACCACCAAAGAGTCACGAGTATAAGGACGTGTGATCTGGGCGCACCATTTATCTCTCTCTCTTTTTTATAGATGTAGATTATAGTATATGTATATCACTGGTCTAAGGCGTCACTCTCACCATAGTCTAAACTACCGATGCCGAGGAATAATTTTTTCCCCCCGTCCAAGTTGAGTGAATTGGAGGTGTTTTTTTACCTAAATGGTTTTACACTCGCTGTTTCCTGAAAATACGGGTACAAATCATCTAGATTCAACTTTCCTCATTCCTAACCTCATTAGCATAACTAATACATATGCGTACAACCTAAGCACAGATAGCCAGATGCGATGGTAAAAAAAATAATATAGAAATAAACTTTTCTGGCAGCTAGAAAAGCTATTAGATATATACTTTTACGAATTAATCCATCAGGTCATCTGAGCTGAAGCTGGCACTTTTAATATACGGAGCTATTCATATTTCCAAGTCAAACATTATAAAGGTTGCAGGAAATGGGGAGGGGGGGGGGACAACCAGTATTTTCACGTAATGAACTTGCGATATCAAAAAATGTCTGCGCTACGAGACGTCAAAGTTGGTGCTGGGGGAGATAGGGAACACATCAAACTTCAGTAAATAACAATAACAATAATAATAATAATCAGACCATGAATATTAAATGTTTATCATGAAATAATATAAAGTTGAAATTTTTACGTACCCCCTAAGATATATTCGAGGACCCCTAGGGGTACGTTTATCCTGGGTTGAATTACCACTGGTTACAACATGTGGCCACCGAAGTGGGTACTAAATAATGACACATTCAAAGTGTGAAGCACAATTTGACTCTGATTGATCATTATTGTGAAGATCAGACCCAATATCTATGGGATGTCAGAATCAATGTCAAACAAAATACTATGGACAGTGGGGTGTAAACTACAGTGCAATGGTGTTCTGCTACGTGGGCACCATCGTGTGTGTCAAGGAAGGGAGTGGGGGGGTGATGGGAATGCCTACGTTGTTTTGCGTGGCTTGCTACATGTGTTGCTTACCCCCCTTGGGTGCTTACACCACCAACTTTGACGACTCGTAGCGTTTCCACTAAGGAGTCGGCGATCACAAGTTCAGTGCGTGGAAATACTAGTCTTGCCACCCCCTATAGCGCGTAGGATATAAATTTTAACTGTATATCTTAATAACTTCGTATATTATGAATAAATAACTGTATAATAATACTAGTAATAAAGTAAGTGTTATCATTGTGGAGTGTGAATAATTACTTTTTTTAACAAAAGGTTTCTTTCTACCAAAATTCTACTCTACTACAGTACAGTATTACGCGATTTACATAGGTAGATGTAGATATATATATAAATAAATTTATGTTATAATGGTAAATTATACATTGTAAATAAATAGTATATAAGTATATATGATATATAATAAATACATATTAAATATATTATATATTAATTTTATAAAAATGTAATATGTACAAACAACCTCATAAAAAATATTAATGTTATCTCTAGGGAGAGCAATGAGTAATCCAAATTTTGTTGGAGTAAAGTAAAAAAAAATCTTGGACAACTCTAAACATATATTTTTATCTTTCATATTACTTTAAAACAATGTAATATATCATTTATCTAGGTTATCAGATAATTAAATGAACGTTTGTGTCGATAATTTTTAGTTGACACTTTTTCATATTTGGTCGGACCAAAGCAAAAACTTAACTGACTATTATTTCCAAATCTGGGCACCCCTATTTATTAAATGATTCACTTGAAAAATATCAAAATCCCAAACCAGAGAACAGGCGTTGGGTTTGCCTATGCGTGTTACAAATTTGTATCGAACTGAATGGATTAGTTCGAAATTTCTAAGACACATATATGCTAACGTAGGGGTGGTCATATTGGTAGCCTGAATGTTTATAAATCATATCATTATATAAAATGAATAAATTTCTATCCTTATGTTCATAGATTTATTTTTCACATATTCGTAATTAAGCTTTACACGCCATAATGTAGGAATTACTGTTACCCAAATAGCCTATATATCCAAAGTATTTCATCTTTCATGATAAAAGATTTCAATTTTCAATTACATAACATTTATAACATAGTAATTATACCATTATAGCAATATTGAACTATTACTTAGACAAATATAATTCATGCACATGATGACCTCTGAAACTAAATTTCAAGAGAACTCAAATTCCAGGAACTTATACATACATTCAAGCACACTTCTTACACACATTTTCATAAATATGATTATCAAACACAGACGTCCATAAATCATTCCAATATTGCACGATCTACACGTGTGAAAAGTAGCCTTCACATTATAAAATCGAAGTATTCGTAATATCCCAGAAGGCACTGTCAAATAACTATATTTATACTTGGCAACAGAGCCTTTGATACCTCATTTATTTATCCAATAGGAATTTGCTTTCAAAAGTTGAGAATTACGTGGAAATCGTGGGAAATTGCTCATGCTCTCTCTTTCTCTCTCTCTCTCTCTCTCTCTCTCTCTCTCTATATATATATATATAAATAAATATATATATATATATATGATACTCCCTTTATTCATACAATATGAATTTGCTTAATTTTCAACTTTTGAAAGCTAATTCCTATTGGATAAATAAAGGGGTACCAAAGGTTATATTACCAAGTATAAGTATAGTTATTTGACGGTGCCTTCTGGGATATTACAAATAATTCGATTTTATACTGTGAGGGCTACTTCATATATGTATGTGTATTTCAGTTGAGTGTTTTTTTTTGCACCACATCTTACTACCCGTTCAGGTTTTACACATATGTACTAAAGGTGTTAAGGATGAGGAAGGTTAAACTATAAGGAAGTGTTACTACATTTGCATGGAAAGAGAATAGAAAACTATCAAACTGAAAAAGCTGCACAGTTATTTTGACATGTTTCAATGCATCGACAGCATCATCCTCAGGTCAGAAATTAAAACTATGTGCTTGAGTATTCTACGTCATGTTGATAAAGAAACTGCAGGCAGGAATCAAGGAACAGGGAACAACAGCTAAGAAATAAATTCAAATTTTATTTTTCAAATTTAATACCTTAGTTCTATCAATTCTAAGAATAATATAGTAATATTCAATATGTACATCGTCACATCATCCTTTGATTTTACAACCTAATTTTAAGTGTAATTTGACTCAAATGTTTTTTTAATGTACCTAGTTTTTAGATGATAGTTACATAACTTGTAATTAATATTACCAAATATTTTACAAATATCTTTTAAATATTGTGCATATATATTATATTTATATTACATATTTATGTTTCTTTCACGTCAATCTAGTACAACTTGTCCAACTTAAACTAACTTAAAATTGAATTTTATTTTTCTTAATATTCTTAAACTTTCCTTACTAAGAAGCAATTCAAATGTTTTTCAAAAATATAATTATAAGTTATATTGAATATTAATATCATGGTTTAAATTAGTAGGAATATCCAACACAATGCCATTTTCCTGAATGATTATGGAGTAGAAATTGTTTATATAAAATATTATTAAACATAAAAACACACATTTAAAGAGGAGCTTTCACTGCAACAGGCAGTTTCTTCAGGCTCAAAGAATCAATGGTGTTACTTTGTTGGACTGAAAGGTTGGCTTTCAACAGATAGTTCTATTTTCTTGCACTATGTAGATTGTAGCACTTGGACCAGATAAATATTTTGAAAAACCAAATATTTGTGTTCTATTATATTAGTATATATTATTATTGTGACATATAAATGATAATAAATGTTTCGTAAGAAGAATAGGAATCCATCTAAGGTTGAGGTTAGAGTAGGCAGACCATTTATTATTAGCTTCAAACCGGGCACAGAAAAACACACAAGTATAATTTTTATATGTTTTATTTTTGTTTGATTAGTTTTTAATAAATATAAATATTCATAGTATTTTTTGAACAAGTTGTAAAGTTTCAAATATTTTTTTTTAATAGATTTAGGAACTCAAAAATTAATAAATAATAGAAATATATTAATGTTTAATCATTATCATCGAATGAATAATTTTTATAAATCATAATTAAATTCAATTTACTTTTTAAAATCTTCACAGAAATAAATCAAAATTTTATTTAATCATAATCATTGCCCATATAGCCAATTACGCGTAGCAATTTGAAAACATAAAGAACTTAAATCTTGAAAGCGGAGATGGTTTATAAAATCCGGGACGTTTTTGGGGATATCTACTGATACGGGACCATCCTGTAAATGCTTTCCCAATACTATAAATTCATAAGCCTTATCTTATTAATATAAATATGTGGGTAGTGCAAACAGGTAACAGAATAATATGCACATATTCTTTAAATAAACAATTAGAATAAAATTAATTAGTAAAAATATTGTTGAACAATGAATTAATTTTATTCAAATGTAGTTACTGATTAAAAATATGTATTAATAAAACCTTATTTATCATATAAAGTTGGTAAAATAATTTTTAAATTATGTTTTAGTGTTTTTTCATTCATTAACTAAAATCATTTGAATACAATGTTGATAAATGTTCAGACACGATTATCTCACAAGCAGAAATATACCTCACTATACAAGTTATGGCTGACCACATCCACTCTATTAATAGGCTAGCACTTAAGAAATCAAATTGACCTTAATTCCTCTTAGTAATTTCAGGATTACAACCTTCCCTAATATATTTTCTTATTACTGTAATTATACCGGGATTGCTCCAAGGGTCCCATGTAAACGATTGACGTTAATGTTGCTTGAAACCTGTCCTAGTAGCCGAGTGGTCAGGGAGGCCAGCCACATGTTTAGGTAGCCCGCTATGTGTCTAAAAGCTTAAGTATTTGTCAATAAGTTTCTACTATGACGCAGACACGGTTAATTTGGGGTGGATCCTTGGTGTGAATTATGCTGTCCTTTAATTATTTTCGTTTATGACACGTGCTTGTATATTCCTGCGTTTAGAAAGTGACCATAAATGTATAAAATATAATACGTTTTGAAGAGTAAAACAAGTCCGGTCAAGTAATATAACTTTTAAAATGCAACTGCAATCCATATATATTTAAAACGTGAAACTATTACTTTCGATAATTAATTCCAAATTTCTACCCCAACAATTTTTAGATTAAAAATAAAATGAAAGCTCTAAGGATGTGTCCAAAATCTTAAAAATATTCAAAGGGAAAGCAAAATTTTTATAAAACGACAGTTTATCTTTGACAGAAATTTCTTGAGTTTTACCAAATTGATTATTTTTAAAAATAAAAGTGTTTAGGGCTATTCTGAGAATCACAATATAAATATTATCACTAGGTCATTAATTTTGTATTTTTGGGTGGACTAATTATAAATTCTTAATTATTTCTGGTATTCAACTTGCACTTTCTGAACTGACTGATTAGTCTTATATCAGCACAGGAGAGTTTATATAAGCAATAATGAAAGGGCCTACAAATTTTGACTAGAATGTAATTTTTACATAAATTACAGGGTTCTTTTAAACGCCACAATTAACCTGGGAATGACCTATTACTTTCCCTCCGAAAGAAGTTGTGATAAGTATTTTTATCACTCAAGAAAAATCCGTTGACCCTGGCTGGGTTTGAAACCACGAACATAGGGTCATGAGGCGAGCACTTTACCCCAAGATCACAAAGATCGACAATATAAATAGACTGTTATTTAAAAAAAATATCATTAATCTCATAAATATTTATTCAAATATCAAGTTTTCTTCAAAATATAAAGTTTTAATGAAACCCATCAAATTGTTTCGCCTACAGGCCGAAGTGTATACAGTCTTAGGTATTAAACATTCTTTTTTTAGCCCTGGATTCTATAAAACGTCAAAACGCATAACAACTTATAGATCGAGAATTTTCACTATTAAATGTATGTGAAAGTATAACTAGAGCTTAATTTGTCATTTTAAAATTAGGCTATATTATTGAATTAAACTTCGATATTAAATTTTGCTGATAGGATGAAGTAAAAATTAATTTTTGTAAAACTACGAGGTATTATCATATGATACGAATATCCTGGGCTATGTTTCCTTCTATAGTAAATTTTAAACTAAATTGTATTTATAAGAATAACGTTCGAAGGGGAATGAAAACACAGTAGGCACCTACTTGGAAGGGAGGCGGGGAAAAGGGAGGATTAATAGCTCACCATAATATCGAGAATTATTCCTATGAAAACTAAAAGAAAACTGAGTTAATTTTATATTATAAAGAATAGGCAAAATTTAAATTCCACGCTTACGACTTTGCGTTCAAAAGTTAAGCCACTTCCACATTAAAAGTTCACTTAAAATTAAAATATTTTTTTTTACATTTATTTAAGGTATTTAACGTGTACTTTTTGAACCAACTGATTATATCAGCGCACAACTTATTAATTAACTTAAATCTAGAACAGGCACAACATTAAGCCTCTAGCCATTAATCATCACTGTGAAAGGGGAAATCCAAATTTCACCAATGATAAATTTTTCGGTTATGACAGGAATTGAACCCAGCACCTGTATCTCAATATAAAGACACGTCACTAACTGAGATAATGTGTCAGACTTCAATTTAAATTAAAGATACATACACAATTGATTGGATACTTTACATATGCAATCTCCGTGTGGTCCTTCCCCTCATGTTAAATAATTACCCACTTCAGTTGCCGCGTGGTCTAACGCGCTACTCTCGCAGTAGACTAGACTGTGATGATAGGGATATCGAGTTTCGAATCTTGGATGGGGTTTAACTGAAGGTGATTTTACCAAAACGGTTTTCCACAAATGCGGATACACTTCCAATAAATATATCCTTCTCCATCCCTAAAATCATTATAGTAATTAGTATATAAGGGTATAAACCGAACAGATATTAAGACGCGGTGCTAATAAAATAAATAAATACTACGTAGCTAAAGTAGAAAATTGATCTTCTTAACGGAGTGAATCTGTGCAAGTATTTAAAACGTACGAAACATGAGTGTGAATATAAACTCACATCAAAGGCAACGAAAAAAACCGGTCCCCTATTACCTCCCCCCCTTCCCACCCACCTCTTTATATAATCACATCGAACATGATTTTAAAGTGGAGTTCTGGTTCACCATTTATCTGCAACGTTTGAAGGTCCGACAAACGATTCACACAGGTTAGTTTATGCAAACAACTTTCAGTTTCGTGTTATAAATGTGTCACATATATCTCTCAATGGACTTGAACTTTTCGATACTTGGGTAGTCTGGATTCAGGGATGTATACAAGTTTGAAGGAATCAAGTTAATACACAGCTTTTTTTTTTCTCTAAAAGAAAGATTCAACATAAAAGGAGGAATTAAAACAAACGAGATTTATAATTAATTAATTTGGCACCAAAATAATTTTGCAGATGTAAACTCTCTTTACCACCGAAGGTAGCAATATTACCTTGGCAGATTACACTATGACCCTATATTATAAGATACACCATAGTTTAATAATGCAAGGTAATCTTGCCACCTAACATGGCAGATGAAGGCCACAATTACTATCACGTACGTGATATCAAATTGAACACTAAATACTACACATTTTAGTAAATTTTCCATTTGACTATAAGTGGTTGCACTAAAAATATATTTTTTCACCTTATTTTTTTTTTAATAAAATCATATCTAGAAGAATGTAAGATTAGTTGAAAGAGAATTCCCATGATGCTCATATTACAACCAGGACATGGGAACCCATATTACAGTGGTACCTGGGTAATTCGATCTTGAAGGGACCAGGAAAAAATCTGAATCATCTAAAAATTCGAATTAAATAAGTTTCTTAAAAGGAATTCCCTTTTACACTTCCTTTATCACCACTACTTTTTCGGCCAAAGTTAATGATAATTATAGGACTGTGGCTTGGACAGTGACATCAAGAGACACACACACACACACACACATACACACACACACACACACACATACACACACACACAAACACTACTGTACAGTATGTATTAAACAAAACTAAACAACAAAACAAAATACACTCGCACGTCACAAGAATATCGCTACGACCAAATCACTAAGAACAGCGGACATAGCCGCTCCAGAGGTTCGACCGTGACTAACGGAGTACAGAACTGTACGTGTAAAAAAATACGTATGGGTGAGTGGGGTAGAGGTTGGGGCGTGCAGAAGGGTACGGTCCGCATTCAAACGTCGCGTCCACTGTTTCCAAAAATAGAACAAGGCACCGCAGCTAGAAGTAGGAAAACAATACTGCACAGTACATTACAACTTACGAAAAGTTCGAATTAACCAAAACAAAATTTGAACCATCCACAATTTTTTAACATTGTTTTAATACAAAATTCACGGGACCGAGCGAAAATTTCGAATTACGGAAGTTCGAGTTAGTCAGGTTTCACTGTATCAAATTAATGGGGTAAGGGTGAGGAAAGCAAAGTATAAAGAGATAATGTACAAATATTTGCATCGGGAAGTAGGAAAGTAACTAATCAAAATAATCTAAATTAACATAAACGGATTGTAACAACCAACTTACTTGCTAACGGCAAATCAGATCAAACAAGGCAGAAACTTTGTCCACATGTTTACCATTGAGAGTAGTTAAAATGTATTCTTCTAGACTCCTACTGTAGGCTGGATATAGTAGGATTTTGATAGGAAGGAACATTTGAATAATACAAATAAATCTTATCTGTCTACATTTATAACTTTTTTTTTATATATATCACTTGTGTCCCTACCGTTGCAGCGTTGGCCGAAAGTTGTCTTGCTAAAATTTATCCAGAGCTCGTAATTGGATACATTTTGTCTGAGGTGACCTGGTGATCTAGGGGTAAGGTATCAGACTTCCGTGCTGGAGGTCCGGAGCTCAATCCTCGATCCTGGTACAGATTTATATGATTGCCAAACCCTTCCTTCACCTATGACAAGACTTGTATTAATCACAACTTGTGAATGTGTGGAATGCCATGCCTCCACCGTGGTTCGGATCCCACGTTTAAACTGTAGGTCCTCCATTTCATCTCACAATCACCCTACTATTACACATTAGCGTAATTGCGAGATTATCTTAGGAAATATAATGCAAGTTAAAGGCGAGCTTTTATTTTACCCATTTTATGAGATTTGAGATATTCATAATGAGCATTTTCCTACAATCCTAAGACTTTCCAAAGTCCCACACTTTCAATTGAATACTAAAACACTTACGGAACTGTACACTACAATATATAAATTAGTATTATCTTATAGATATTGCTATTTAAATAAAAAAGTCAGCTCTATATCATATGATTTCAGCTATAAATATATCAAAAAGTTTTAGTTATTTTTTTAACTCTCAATCAAGTTACTTCCGGATCCGCTCCGGTGGCCGTGTGGTATAGAGCGCTACGCTTGTGTTTGACTAAACTGCCGAAAATGGGAAGGTCAGGGTTCGATCCCAGTCGGGTGCACTGAGGATAGGGTTTTTTCCTAAATGGTTTACCGCTTTCAATTAAACATTCCTAATCCCTAAACCATTAGTGTAATTAGTACATAGGCGTATAACCCGAACGGGTAGTAACCCATGGTGCTGAAAAAATTACTTCTTATCTAAAACAGAATGTAATTTGATCAATTATGTTAGCATCAGAGATTAAAAATAAATTAGTATATGACTTATATATAAGTATATATATTTTTTTATTTACATAGAAAATATATCAATCAGAAAAATATTACTGAGAAGGCAAATATACTTTGGTTCATAGTCTACAGTAGCTAATCAAATTAAACTTTGGGAAAAAATCACATTAGTTGCACTCGAACATTATATTGATTGAACGGTGACAGTTCCCAAATATTCCATCCACCATTCGCTGAGCATGTTTAAACCAATCAATAGCGTGTTGTCGATTGTTTCTAGGGTAAGCAGAGCTAGTTTAAACTTAACCTGTGAATAATTATAATCACTCAGTAAGAAATTAATTGTTCAGGTATCAGCAGCTATATCTACATTTCTCATATGAGGTATGTAAAGTAGAGTAAATTAAGGACCAAATGGACGAGAATTTATGGCAGGTAGAGTTTTTAACAAGCTGATATAAGCCCTTGCAACACTCCATTATACGTCATTGAAACTAATGTTTTTCCCACGCTATGGTGAAAGTACTCGCCAAAGGTCTAGCAGTAAAAGATTTATAAAAATATTTCTCTACGTTTATCAGCCATGGCACCACCTGTCAAAGTCACATAACCTATTGAAATTGAAGTATAATTATGAAGTAACTTCTAAACCTTTATGATAAAATTCCTAAACAAATGGATAGCGAATAATTTTTGGTTATATATTGTACCAGAATACTTTTTCTCATTATTAGATATCAACATTAAATTAAGAATGAGTATTATAAGGAACGTGTTTGGTAAAAGTGACAATTGGATGATCAATAGCTATACTTTTGAGACAATTAACATAAAATTTATTTGAAAAAGAGGTGTTTATTAATATAAGAGTTAAATAATTAATTATTCAAAGTAAAAAATTAGATGTCAGGATTTTAATCACATATAAATACATATGTGATTAAAATCCTGACATCTAATTTTTAGCCTTGAATAATTAATTATTTATCACATATATTAATAAACACCTCTTTTTTTAATAACTTGTATGTTAATTGACTCAAAAGTATAGCTATTGATCATCCAATTGTCACTTTTACCAAATACGTTCCTTATAATACTAATTCTTACTTCTCCTTACTGAAATTAAAATGAATTTAAGTAATATAAGTGAGAGACAGCATAAAATAGATGGTCAACATGTTTAGGTCACAAATAGTACCCCTATACTTTATAGTTCTAAGATATCAACAGTAAATTAAAATATTTTGTAAGAGACCAAATAAAATGGAGGGTCAACATATACAGATTTGGTGATATAAAGGTCAAAACAGTAGTTCTAAAATATGTTGGCCTCCTGAGCTCTTTACACTGTTAAATTACTGTGGAGCACCAAAAAGATTTTGTTAGTGTCAGCTCTACCTATCACTTTATACCGTGGTAGAATTTAAAACTTTAAAAAAATCTTAATTTAAATTTATTAATTTCTTTTTAATTTCTGATCAGGAATAACTTTATAAATAAATACAATCATTACTTTTTAGACACACCATTTATTTTTATTTTTTCCAAACAGTGTTTTTAGTGACAATAGTGGACATTAAAAAAAATCAAATCTGTTTAGTATTTGTTCACTCTGTTGCAATATTTTGTTTTGGTTGAAGTGTATAGAGAATTATCCATCCCCATACAAATGGTTTTGGGGAGCCCCAGAAGGGATTTCAGGGAACCCCATGAATCCGTGGAGCAAGTTTTAAGAAACTATGGTCTAATCCTAATATATCACTCTCGTAATGGACTGGACTTCCAATGATTGGGATATCCAGGCTCGAATCTTTGTTGGATGTATTAAATGTGATTTTCCCTTAATATTGGTCCTCTTTTTTCTCCATGAAAATGTGGGCACAATTCCTTTAAACTCAACCTTCCCCATTCCTAACACATAAGCATAGCTAGTAGCCTACTCACTAGCCTAATAATGGGTATAACCCGAATGGAAAATAAGACGTGGTTCTAAACATAAGTTTAAGTCACGTGCCACACCAGTATACTTTATAAAATTACAATATTAACTTTGAAATTAAGATGTCTTAAGTCACAAAATATCGACAGTTATTATCAAACATCCTTCCCCAATTTTCTCCTCCTTAAAACACAAAAACACACATCGTGAGGGTAAGTTAATACACTCACACAAGCTGTGCGGGTATAATAACTACCCTTTCACCCACTAGACGGCTGTGCCTATAGTTCCAAATAACACCCTTCCCCTCCCCCCCCCTCTGCCCTTTCATCTCAACCCACAGGCACAAAGAGGTTACAGTATTCGCGGTGACCTTTTCGGGGCTCATCGATAATTTGCACCTATATCGAAATAATACGGGCCTGTGAGCATTTCACGCACGTCTCCTCTGATTTGGAGACGCCGCGCCGCATAAGGAACGATACCATGCGTTGTTGCATGATCGCCTGTCTCGACGATACTTAGATAGCGAGGGGGGCTCTATTCCACGTTTGTTAGGTTTAGGGTTAAGAGGGGACCTTATTTAAAATCCACCTGGATAATCTAAGTGACTTTCTCACCCTCTTTATCTAAATATATATTTATGAAATTCATTCATATAATAGCTCATTTCCTTTTTGGGTTTAACAAATACATATATCCATAAATATGTATATATATATATATATATCCATAAATATGTATATATATCCATAAATATGTATATATATATATATACATGGATATATACAGCCATACATAAATGGCCAATTTTATTTTTGGGGTGTAACATAATTATATATAAATCCATAAATATGTATATATACATATAAATATAGGGCCATATATAAATGACCTATTTTAATTCTGGGTGTTACATAGTTATATATATACATCTTCAATGATATATATACCTATTCATAAATTTATATGTGTGTATATATATATCCATAAATTTATGTATATATGTACATACATATACACATATTTATGGATATATACAAATACATAAACACATTCTGCATATATATATATATATATATATATATATCCATAAACATATGTGCATATGTATGTAATTATTTATGTATATATAGGCTATAATAACATTCACTTTTGGGGTGTAATTTATATATATATGAATGAATTTTGAAATTGTCTGCCCATTTCGTGAAATGGCTTCTTTTCTTGCTTGTCCATTACACGGACTGTTTAAAAACTTGTCCGGTTTAAGAATTTGGTAGCACTTGTGCTGCCCTATTCATGGACTGGCTATTTCATGCAGGGGGGCAATTACCCTGGGCCTCACATTCCAGGGGGCAACATTTCTCCCAAAAATTATTAAATTTAACTACAGTTATTATTCTAAATTTCACATCAAATAGTCTACAGATAATCAACAGCAATAAGTGTTCGCTTAGTGATAGGATTCCTTTCCAGATTCCTGAAAACCCTTACGTTATCTAATTTAAGATTTACATTATTCGAGTAATGTGCTGCAGTGCAGTAGAATACGCCACCATTGCGCTACCGCTGTCGGTCCACAGAAAACTAACAGTGCAATGGTACAGAAAGGAATTTACTTATGTAACTTAATTTGTTTGCATTTAATAAAGTATAGTCATTTAATGGGTTGAACAATATTCCATAAAACATGATAAATTA
>CABFWB010007392.1:0-25136 GCA_902151455.1 Timema bartmani | reverse complement strand
TTTTTGGAGTAATGCATTCAAACCAGTGAATAATGTGTTATAATATTACCAAGACACAATATGAAAGCTATAAGTATAAACAATCATGAAAAGATAAGTCTGCACGAGTCTTGAAACTTTAAAAATGGTCTCCTGTAGAATATCGTAAATGTGACTTATCAGGTTTCTCCCCTGGGCTCTTCATATGTATACAGAAAAATAAATATATAAATATAGACATACATGGTATTATATCCTTTATGAGTAGCATATATTTGAATCATTATTAATTCCTTAAACTTCTGGTGTGTAGCATAGGGCCCCAACAAGGTTTTTCTACTTCCACCATTCTTTGTTGAAATTTCTGTGATAAATTAATTTCAGGTGGAACAGGTTATAAGACTACCCTCCTCAAGAATGTATACAAGAACGAGAAAGAATCCACAAATTGTGTTGAAAAGATATTTTCACATATCTATCAGGTATCTTTTACATGTCACAACTGACACAGGACCAACGACTTTAATTTGCCTCCGAAGGATGTTATGCTATGGATTTTGAACGCCCAGTAAAAATCCGTGGAACTCAGCTTGGTTTGAATCCACAAACATCGGGTCCTGAGGCGAGAACTTTAAACCAAAATTACCGATGTCAACTATCTAAATAAATATGTATTTATCTTATATTTATAATCTTAGTTAGAAAACTATTAATACTGTATTTGCATATAGCATGGTTAGTGAGACGTGTTAGATAAAAAAAAATTATGTCAGAAAAAGTTTTACTTGTGCGTTTTATATACTATTTTGCAGATTAACTGCCAATATGAAGTAAAAGGGTCATCGTTTATATTATCTGGAAGCTGGACTTTAATTGGGGCCTGCTAGGGCCTTTCATGCGCTGACCAATGTCTTGGCATTGTAGGTCTCTGAAACCATTTGACTCTTATGGACATTTTCTGTAGGTTATGGACTAAGAGCTGACCTCTTCCCATGGGTAGTGCGTAGATTAGGTAGGTAATACTGCTTGAATCTGGCGTTGTATCATACTATATGGTAACCTGGAGTGAGTCTATATTAGAAGACGTTGAAATTGAGAGTAGTTAAATCATTTAGCCATTAATAATAATGTATTTATAGAAACATAATTATATTAACACTGAATAAAATTCTTTTTTCCCATTTTACTCCACTGTCAAATGAGGAATGCAGAAAATCGCACCTCAATGCCAATTTTGGCTGTCACAACCTATGATTTATTGTAGGTAGTTATAAATAGAATAATTTTGTGTAAAAATAAGAGAAATCAAATTTATTTAAAAAACCAATTGAATTAAACTTATTTCACTACTTATTTACGTCTAAGTAAATCTTTACCATTGGTTAATAATGTACATCAATAAATTAACGTCTCACTAGATAATTGTTAAATTTTCTCCCATAGATTTAGACGTTCAATATTTATTCATATAGAGTTTCCAGTACGTCAAGGAGCTAAGAACAAAAGACCACAACTTTTTAACCCCTTCTGTAGATATTGAGGCACTGTCGTTCAAGAAATGAACTTAATTAATAAATGGCTTAATTAACTGGGTAAATGTTTGCCTTTCAGAAAAGAAAATGGATCTCTTCCACAAGGTAATATTCCTTGACGGTAATGGAGCGAACAAGAGTCTAAATAAACACTCAGATCTTTCTTAACAGTCAAAGTGTATATATATATATATATATATATATATATGTTCAATTTTAATCTTAGACTCACGTATATAGAAAAAACAAATGTCACTCATTTTAATGTCGATTTAATGTATATGCAAATTATTATACTAAATTGGTCCAAGGGCAATGGATTAGGAGACTGAAATTGTTGATAATTTACCAGCAATAATTGTCTATATATAGGACATTAAACAAAAAATTGATAAACATCTTCCAATTTGCGCTTTGCTGGAGCTTGGTCCTTGACCTACAGAGCAACTAACAAAAATCATGTTAATGCTATCATATCTACAAATATGGCGTTTGTGAAAATGTCTAATTCATTAATATTTTTACATTCTCCCAAACAATCGTCAAAATAATCGAAATCGAGATTTTGATAAATAGTAACGTTTCATGACTCCCTGAAATCTAAAAAGTGGTGTTTGCGATACCATCTGTCTGTGTGTCTATATCTCGGCCTATAACTGAAACTATGTTACCGATTGGGCTATAACTTGGTAACTAGGCTTTTTATTAGATTCCCCGAGTAGTTTTTGGAATTAGATAGATTGATTATGGGGCTAAAAGAAAAACAAATCAATTTCTTGAAATTGTCTAACAATTTATATTATAGGCCTATATCGTATCTAGACACTGTTTAACACTACAAACTAAATTGGAATCAATTCTTTTTTCCTCATAGAAATGACTTTGAGGGTACTTCACATAAGCGGAATTTCCAATTTTGATTATATCTCCGTAACTATGTGAGATTAGAAATAATCTATTATGGTAAAGTTGAATTACCATACAATACAAATAAATAATTACTTAATTTTATTTTTAATAGTTTTTTTCCGAGCATATTGGCCACTGTATTTTTTAAACGGGGGACTCTAAAATTGGGAGTTAAATGAAATTCTCTTTGTTGAAAAAATATGTTTACTGTCCTTAATGTGCTCCTGTGAAGGTGTATGTTATTTCATTGGTTTATTAGTGGAATTTGGTGCTTTATGTCCCTATTATGTATTCAACAATCTTTATTATTTCTTTTCACAAATCTTATAAGTTTTAAATAAAGGTCTTTAATTTTATTCTTTGAAAGAGAAAGTCCATGCAATCTATGAAAGTATGCAAATTAGTATGGTATATACTATATAGTAATTCCCACTTTACCAAACAACCATCATAGAGATCGCATTCCTGCCAATTTTTTATGAGTACGAGAAGTACCTAGAGAAAATACTATCCGGAGAGTATGCGAGCAGGATTATTCGATGACGGCAGGGACAGAATGGACCGCATAGACTTTTTCTCTCTAAATCTATAAATATAGTAGAGACATTTACTTAAAGCTTGCAAGATTTGTGAAACTCAATAACACACATTGTTGTAGAAACATGATGGAAAAAAATAGCATCATATTCCACAAAGAGCATAAATGAGATAAATATTTTGACGTCCATTTGTTTCGCGATTATAGCACCCAATAGGAAAACCAGCCCGTACTGGGCTATTTAAAACTGTACCGTACACGGATCACATACTCGGTAGATATCCGCTCATCCTACACTACATCCAGTGTTCCCTAAGAAAATGGTCTCCACTCCTTCCCAAACCCCCTAACTCTAACAATATTTTCTCCACCATTCCCTGTCCTTGCACTCCTCCATCTACATTCATACCATCTACCTGTATTCCCTCATCTCTCTAAATACATTATAAATGTAAAAGGGTTCGACAAGTAGTCTACACTCACAATATTTTCCGCCCCAAACAACACTAACTAAAAATCCGTAACTAGGAGCCCCTGCCAAACAAATTACTAAAAACTTACATTTATAAAAGAACTATCTACAAGGTATACAAAATGATTGCGAAATATTTTATGAACACAAAAGTACTGATATCAATAAGTCTTTACATGCACAAAGCTACTCATATTTCAAAGAAATGTTTAATAACTAGCCCAGCACCACCCCAACAAAAAACAACTACACACTTAATAATATATATATATTATATATATATATATATATATCAAATAAAATTACAGCTGTGATTTTATTTTAATCTTATACATTAATACTATCCAAATAACACAAATTTATATCAATAATTATGTAGAGTGTAATATCTCACGTCCAGGAAAATTAAATAACTGCAATATTTTTACATTTAATGTAAATAATAAAATATACGTTCAATTTGCTGGCAATTCGAAACTTAAATACACAATAATTTTAAAGTAAAAAAAGTATCTATGATTAACAAATTACAAGTAAATGAACATATTCTAAATGTAAGTATGGAACACAACAATTCTTAAAATTATATTTAGCTGGGATGCTTTCTAAATACTAGGTGGCCCGTTTTTCTAAAACAATAATCTAAATACTATGTATCTCTTGATTTTAAAAAAATCCATCATATATTTCTAGAATATTATATATTTTCTTCAAAAATTTGTTCATCATAAAAAATTTAGTTGATTTAATTTAAATATTAATTTTATATTGTAAAGTTAATAATACCTATTTTTTATAAATATTAACCTTTTATATTTTATATTTGATCAATGCTTAGAGCTAAAACATATATTTCTCCTATTACAGCATAACTAATATGTTTAAATATAATAATTATTATAACCAATTAATCTAGTGAAACGAGAATAACCAAAATAAAATTAATTAATTGTGTACTTTTCGCTGTTACATGACAATTAATATTAAAGAGTTAATTTAGTTATTTTTTATAAAATGGGCAGCCAAGTAATTATGTATTTAAATATCATTGAATCAAGATATTATACTTGCCATGATTTCTCTGAATGAATTAATTTTATTTGTAAAGTATTTAATGTACAATATTAAAATAAAACCGCAGATGTAATTATATTAGATAATTATTTGTTAATAAGTTCATACTAGTCTTTGTTTGAAGTTGTGCTGGGTTAGTTGTTAAATTTTCCTTTGAAATATGAATAACTTGGTGCATGTAAAGACTTTTTGATATCAATTATTTTTTTATTTGTAAAATATTTCTCATATATTTGATATTAGCAATTAATGTCATTTATAGTATTTTTTATAAATGTAAGTTTTCTTCTTACTTTTTTTAGGCAGGGATTACATTGAATTACTAGATTTTATTTAGTATTGTTTGGGGCGGTATATAATGCGAGTATACTTGTCCAATCTTTTTACATTTCTAATGTTTTTTTACGAAGATATCACTATTTTTTTGATAGAGTGTATATATATATATATATTAATTTATCCAAATAGCTTTAATTACATGCATGTCCCATTACCAAAACTTCAGCTGATAGATTAAGTGAAACTAATTAATTGTTGAGTGATTCTTCCTGTTATATTGCCCATAGTTTGCAGATAATAAGATCACTATCGTTCACAGAACCTCTGGGTATAAAACGCGCCTTACTTAAACATCATTGAATGACCACAAGCCCTCAATTTCCCAACAATAATATGCACATAGCAAGAGACACAAATAACCCAGTGGCCACAAATTTAAACATCCTGTAGTACATTACAAGTACGATCAGAAAATTAAAGTTAATATATAATAAAGTTTGTAGGTATTTTTACTAAAGAAAATAATACTCAATTCAAAATTTTCTTTTTTTGATATAGCCAATTAATTAAAATATATTATTGTTACATGAATACAAACGTTTTATAAATAAAAGTAAGGGTATGATATTGTTAAATATCATGAATAGAAAACCATTAAAATTTATAACAATTTTCATGTTTTGTCGAACACATAGCAGTATATTTTGTAAGCTTAATATTAAGTTTATTAAATATATACTGTTTTCATTATATTTAAAACAATATAATATATGTATATTATTCATATCACATATAGATAAATACATAATTATATCTACATCTATTTATACCTTTTTGGTTATAATAAATTAATTTAACTGTGGTGATCTGTATTATTCTTTTTACAATATAATAAAAATTGATATACGGCTAAAAGATGTTTTAGGTGAATCAAAATGTGTTCTAGTCTCACCAATAATGTTTCTTCACCGGTAAAACAAATGATCCCAGAAAAAATATATCTTCTGACACTCATAAATTATAAACTAACAAATAACAATACTGAAACAGAAGAGTAGCCAGATGTATTTATCATACAGTTATACCTTGGTTGAAAAGTCGACGCAGCACTTACCTTTACTAAAATATTAATATTTCTCATTGGATTTAAGTAATGAAGCCTTTATTCAATAGTGATATACTAGTGGTTTGTTTGAGAAACAACTATGCACTAGTTTCTTGATTTATAAATGGGTACACATTGTTATGGGTGGATAAATATTTAGAGTATATATTTAAATTTGGTTGACTCCTTATCCCCAGGTCCCAGATATACCTCTGTGGATGATGATATGGGTGGGTCTATTTTAATTATAGTTGCCGTGAGTACACCCCATCAGAAGGGCGACTTCTTGGACCTACCGGTTCCAAGGATACATGTGGCGGTACTAAGAGGGAGTTCATCTGGTGCTTTAGGTTAAGCGATATAATTAATTTTAATTAACCTGGATGTTGACCTAAAGTTTGAGTTAAGCCCATGAAAAATTTCAGCTCATTCTGTGTAGTAGTTTTTCAGCTACCGAGATTTGTCCAGGGTCTGTCGAGAGAGGCAGGGGGTGGGGTGGTTTCGAGATCTAGCGCCTTTAGTTACCCTCCACCCAAAGGGCATCTCCCTAGCCCCAGTGGTTAAGGAGATACGTCTGGGGGCGTGTAGTGGGGCTGGTATTTTAGGTTAAGTGGTGTAGGTAATTTTAGATAAACTATATATTTACCGAAGGGCTTATGGCCATCTCAATTGGTCTAGTGGTTTTTGATTGAAGGGGTAAAATATATTTTCAGCACATGACACAATGACAGAGTGATTATTAATAGTATAGTAGTAGATAATCTTAGATAATAATTTTAGTGGGTGTGCCTAGCATAAGGTATGTAGAGTAAAAAGAGTTTTACATGTATAGACCACACTTTTTATAGTGTATTTTGCGCTCTAAAATTAATTAAATACGTAAATGTGAAGCTATATTAACACCATGAAATACACTTAGCTCAAGTGGGGTATTTAATAAAGTTGTGTGATCGGAGCTATGGTATCCCATGTGCATAAACATGTGCACCTATGAGCCGGAATTTTAAAATTTGGATTGGATTTATCGTTTACTAATTTTCCCCTTGGAATTTGTTCCTATGTTTGTCCTTTTTCCCTTTTATACTTGTATATTTTTTGCATTTATAACACATTTAACTTTTTAACGTTATTTTCAATAATTATGCTTTTTGCCCATTTGACCCTTTTGCAATTTCTGGCGTTTTTACCATATTTTATGCTCGTTCCCTTTTATTTTTATTAAAATATCCAATTTAACCTTTTCGCCCCTTTTAACTTTTTTCCATATTTACCCCTTTTAGCCCTTTTAAACTCTTCCCCCTTTAATATTTTAACACATTTGGCACTTTTTACACCTTTTTACCAATTTTTTAATTTTAGCCCTTGTCACCCTCTTCACCCATTCTGTCCCTTTTAAACGTTTACACTTTTTCGTTTAATTGGATTTACTTGTGGACCTTTATACACGTTTTGCCTTTTTACCCCTTTTTCCTCTTCCTAACCAGTTTACCCTTTTTTACGCTCTATCCTTTTTGCACTTTTTGCACCATTTATTCATATTCGCTTTTTTCTGTTTATGGAGGCTTTTTGCACCTTTTACCCCTTTTTCGCCTTTTGCCATTTTTAGCCCTCTCACTTTTCTAACCTTTTTCACCATATTTAATATTTTTCCTTTTTCCCTTTTTTTATCCTGTCATGGAATGTTCTAGTAAGATTGGGAACGGTCACTGGTAAATTTCAAAAATTTATCCTTGATTGGTACGTGCGAGATATATCCGAAGTATACTTCTACTTCGAGAGGAATCTGGTAACGATTGTTGCTGAAATTAAATATTTGCTCAACTTATAAATTGCTAGAGATTTACACTACACAAAACACTTTTGTATTTGAATTTCATATCAACATTCCTTATGCATCTCTTTTAAAATTCAGTTTATGTCGAGGCATACCTGATGGAGTAAGAATATTATTGAGGAATTAAAGTGGTTGGTAACTATAACCTTACTTTTTTGTAATAACAATCGATTGAGTACATGATATTGTAGCAAACAAATTCTCCTTCAAGTAGTATTTGAACACTTTCATTATCATTCCTTAGACACAGAAATGCCATATTTACCCATTTTTATATACCCCTGACTTTAAGACGGCTGTCAAGTGTGTCTTTAAATATGTCAGTACATAAATTTAGTCTTGAACTTCAATTATATTATTTTTCCATCTTACCGTTATTGACGAGTTGTCCATCTCCCAGCTTTAGAAGCCATGATACATAATTCGAATATTATGAATGCAAGATGCTAGTCAGCTTCAGTGATACAATTTCCGACATCAAAAGGTTATAGTTTACACATTTTGGTGCTAAAGTGGGTCTATATGAATGGGGGCATACTGGTAAACATTGATAAAAATCTTCACCAAACAAAATTAATTTATTAATAAATGCAAAGCTATTTTTATTTATAACTTTCAGTAGATTATCAACCACATTTAAATCATGACTTGGTGCCTTGGTCAATATATACCAAATTATTAATTATTAATTTTGCTTCTTTGATGAATCTGCGCCATCCAAAGTCATCCTTATAATAAAAGTTGACATTTCAACTAAGGGTACAGGTAGCTGGAAATGAGAATGATATAAATCCACCCTCCCTTTAAAAAGCTAGCAGCTATGATAATCCAAATAACATAAAAAACTAAATAAGGAATAACTAATTAACCTTATAAATACATACACAAATTAAAAATAAGATAAATATGTTATGGTAAATAATTTGTGTATCTAATATCTGGAATAAACAATTTGATATCACCATAAGAAGGCTGAAGAACATCCAGATAACTTACTTTATTTGATAACTAAGAGCTTAAGTATGTAATAAAACATTAAACTTAATAATGTTAAAAACTCGCCTCGGTGGCATAGTTGGCTAACGCGCTAGTCGTGTTGAGCTCGACCACCGAGGACGGGGAGATCGAAGTTCGAATCTCGGTCGGGTGAACTGGGGGTGGTTTTTCCTAAATGGTTATCAACTCTCCCTCCACGCAAATGCGGGTTAACTTCCTTCCCTATTCCTAATCCATTAGCGTAATTAGTACTTAAGCGTATAACCCGAACTGGTAGTAAGACGCGGTGCTAAATATAATAATAATAATAGTAATAATGTTAAAAAGGCAACTCCAACAGACAAATATAAAATATATAATATCCTAGTAACAATGATTATCCTGTTACAGAAACATAATGAAAATACCTGTTTTGGTGGCCACATGGTCTAAGGTCTTGCAATAGACTATACTGTCGATGACATGGAGATTGGAATTTGAGTCTCAGTCTCGTGTACTCAGCGTGGTTTTTCTTAAAGTTATTTTCCAAGCTCCCTCCAAGTAAACGCGGGTACACTTCCTTCAAATTCAACCTTTATCATCTCTAACGCATTCGCGTAATTTTATTAATACACATGCGTGTATCCTGAATGTATAGTAAGACGTGGTGCTAAATAAATTAGCATCACGGTTCACAAAATAGCATAAATGATATATTAGAAACTAACACATATCATAAATATTGTCCTACAGAATTCATAGGTTATCTGGTAAAGGATAGTTTCTATGAGGAGCTACAACACTTATTTATCCATATTCTAAACTATCATATGAAAAATGTGATAGATGACCTTATTGCAAAAATAGGGAAGGAATAATTCCTTAGGCCTACAATGAGAAAGGAAAGCTTGCATGATGTCAGTAATAAGAATGGAAAAAGTATGATAAATGCTGTAACTTCAAATAATATTATTGTGAAAAGTACATGCTTCAAGCATAAGGATATTCAGAATAATCTTGGACCTCCCCCAATGGGGACACATATAATAAAATTGATTACTTGCTGGTATATAAAATACTTCATACAAGCTTACTGGATGTCAGGTTCGTGAAAGATAAGATTGGTAATCTGATGAAAGAAACGAACGAAGTTTTGAGTAGATGGAACAACTAGAGTTATTTTGAATGTTCATGAAGGATCCGAATTGGATGAGGATAACAAAATCGATACCGATGACCCACTAGACCCAGATCCAAGTATTAGTAAAGTCAAATAAGCTGTTAGGAAGTTAAAGAACCATAAATATCTAGGTATAAAAACAATTCCAGTAGTGATGATAAAGAGGGGTGGTGAAAATCTAGTAGTATAAAGTCATAATTTGCTATGTTCAATATGTGACCATGAGGGATTACCACAGGAATGGAAAGAGGGTATTTACATACCCATTTTCCCGGAGGGTTATAAAACAAAGTGTACTAACTATAGAGGTATATCGTTGTTACAAAAATAGTTTAAAATTGTATCAAACATAAATTTAATGAGAGTTATGCCATATCCAGAGGAAATAAATGGAAATCATGAGTGTAAATTTCGACGAAATAGATCAACAACGGATCAGATTATAATACACGTTACATAAGAATAAATTGGTAGTTCAAGATGATGGTTCATAAATTATAAATTGATTTAAAAAGTGCTACGATTCATTTAAAAAAAATAGAATATGAACTAAGTTTGGGATACCCCAAAAAATTGTCAAGCTAATCGAGGTATGTTTGACTGAAATGCATGGCAGGGAGGGTTTGGATGTCACTTATCAGGTACTTTCGAAATACATGATGGATTGAAATAAGGAGATGCATTTACCCTAAGAATTTATAATATAGCATTAGAGTATATTATTAGGGTAATGCAAGAAATTAGGGACATTAAATGGTAGAATGCAGTTATAAGAATACGCAAATGATTTAGCTTTGTTGGGCAATAGTAGGGTAGCTGTTGGAAGAAATCAAGACTTTTATTAGAGTTTGGTAGGGAACTAAATTTTTAACTGAACGATGTAAAGACTAAACTTATGATCAAACAGAGATAATACTTTGGGGAAGAATTTTAGAGATTATTGCTACCAACATATCATTTGACATAGTTTATGAGTTTTAATAATTAGGAACAATTTTCGCTAGTAGTAACAATATTATATTAGAAATAAGAAAATAATACATTCGGGAAATGCATGCTGTAACTGTTCAATATGTTGTTGACCTATCACCTGCTATTAGGGACTGTAAAACTCAGAATATACAAATCAAACATCTTACCGGTTTTCTCTATGACTGTGAAACGTATTCTCTTAACTTATGAGGAAAACCAATTTAGGGTGCAAGAAAACAATGTGATTAAGAAGATATTTGCTCCAAAATGGGATGATGCTACTGGTGAGTAGAGGAGGTTACATAACGATGCGTTACGTACCCTTTATTCATCACAAGACATTGTTAGGATAATTAAATCTCGTTGATTAAGGCGGGCAGGCTATGCAGCGCGAATGGGAGATACTAGAGTCGTGTTCAAGGT
Source organism: Timema bartmani (assembly GCA_902151455.1). Lineage (NCBI taxonomy): Eukaryota > Metazoa > Arthropoda > Insecta > Phasmatodea > Timematidae > Timema > Timema bartmani. The sequence goes on along the minus strand of CABFWB010007392.1, from coordinate 13,864 downwards.
AATGATTGGCAAGCCCAATGAGAAGACTTAGACACCTATGGGAGAGTAACATTAAAATGGACCAGAGATAGATGTGGTGTAATGAGGTGGCCTGGATAGAATTAGCTCTAGATAGAGATAGGTGAAGTTCTTTTGTAAGTGCAGAAATTAACTTTTAATCTCTTAAATCTATAAAGTGAGTAAGAAACAGATGAATATAATTAAATAAGAGCATGTAATTTCATTAAAGAGCATAAATGAATTCATAGACACTGCTACACTAACGGAATGAAAAATGAGCATCATAATTTTTCAACGAGCATAACAGTTCACTGAGCAAATTCAATTAAAATGATTGTTCTGTCAATCCTAATCAGCGCTAGTTTTCACCTTGATTTTTATCCATGCAATTCTAAAAGACGCCATTTAAGACACTCATTTTTTTGTATTCCTATATTTTAGGGTTTTAATAGTCAGTTGTATTGGTAGCTAGGGAAATTTGGGATAAGATAATTTGGTGTACGGTAGTTATTTTATCAGAAAATCCTAAAACTTTAGATTTTCTATAATACAGAAAGAATATTTTTATATTTGTTATAGAAATTTTGATCTCTCCATTTCATCCAAACCGGAATCTCTTAAGTATGCCATGCTATATCTTTTAAATTTCTGTTTATTTTCATGGTTGAGAACATCAATACAAAATTTTAGAACTTTAGGATTCAATTTATATGTTTCGTCCAACATTATAGATTCTCCATTTTGTATTTTTCAAGTTTCTGATTTTCCTAATAGCATATTTAATAGCGTCCGTAAGAAATGTAAACTCTCTAGAAATCTATGTGTACGTTTCATCCATCATTTTGAACTCACAAATTCGGATTTTTCAATCTCGGGAGATTTTTAATAAGTATATTATGTTCGATAGAATATATACCAGATTTCAGCTTTCTAAGACTCATTTTGTACCTTTCATCAACAATTTTGGTTCCGCCGTCTTGGATTTTTCAAGTTTCAGTTTTTTATCAAAAATTCCGTTCATACAAAATGTAAGTATTCTAGGATACCAGGAGGTGTGAAAAAGAGCTCAGGAAGGACATGAATATTTTATATGTAGATATATATACATACATATATTTTATAATACCCTCATGATCTTTATATAAACATATGACGTACTTTTCCCTTATATTAACATAAAAAAATATTATTTTTAAAATACCCATAATGGCGGCCATTACTTCATTTCTGAGTAGCTTGAAAACATAATACGCCCCATTCCTTTTGCTGAATATTATCATTTCCAGTTTATAAAAGTTAGTTTGAGATCAAACTACGCCAGATATATACATTAACTTATGAGTTATGGCAGTTTATTGGTTACTATGGTCATTCTATATCTCCTGAGGCCGAAAATTAAACTGTTAGACTTATGTCAACTTGAATAGTATTTTCTTACTCTACTGCATATAACTACACATTCAGGTATATACCCATTCTAATGACACTTTTGCGATGGAGATAATTTTAAATTAATTTTAAGCTATTTGTAGTATACAACGTATATTTTTTTAACATAGAGTATTTTAAATTAACATACACTTAGAACAGACACAACACCCATACCCCAGTCATTAATTCAAAACTGTGAAAGGCCAAATCCACATTTCACCAACTATAAAATTTTCAGCGATGCTGGGAATCAAACCCGTGAATCTAATTCCAATAATCGGACACGTTTACTACTGAGCTAGGATATTAGACTATGGGTATAGATAGTTTAGGGTTTTAGAGAAAATATATCACCATTACATGGGTGATAGTGTTAAGTAAATGGGAAAAAATACTTCAAACTGCTACACAGGAATTTAAATCCAGACTTTCCTGATATTTAAAAAGTTGAACTTGACGTTTATTTAATGTTCCCACCAATGCAGCTGAACGGCCATTTATACTTTATTAATTTTTAAGGTCACTTTTTCCATAAAAATTAGTAATTTAGAAGAAAAGAATATTTGTGTTACGTAATTTTAATTTCCTAAAAGTTTTCAATGAAAAAACATAGTATTACTAAAATAAAATAATATTGAGGTAAAAGGAACAAAAAGGTTATGTTTCCATTGATAAAGGGAAAATTATATTTACCCAGACTATTATTTATATTTTCAATGTACGAATGATAATATAGGCCCTACTTCTACTGTTTTATTTTCAAATTAAGAGAGTGAGATTTTTATTTGTATCGAACAAAATTAAAAATAATATCTGACTTATTTGTTGTCATATAAATATCTCTCAACCTATATAAGATGGATTGGAAATAATAAATTCCCATTTGGAGGTAACGCACAAAAACTGTGCCAACATCAACATTGTCATGTCGAGCATATTTAAATTTAGGAATGTCTTTTAGAGAATGGTACTAGAAAAAAAGAAATAAATATATAGAAAGTATTTTTTGGAATAGAAATATCATTTCTTCCCGCCCTTGACTATTAAACTTATTTCCTTTCCTTCAACTCTCTTTCATATCCCATTCTTATATATATATGTAAAAGGTTGCACAGTAGCCACCTTCAAATGGAATGGAAAAACATACCAAGACAAATATTTATCAAAAATACTAGTTAAAAAAATTATCACAATTGAAATAATTTAATTTTAAATATTTAACAAAAAAAATTAATTAAATTTATCCAAAACACATTTTAAAACATGTGATATTACTTTTGATGGATATTAGAACACACAATAGCAATAAAATTGGGAATGATTGTAGTTACTTTACTCGGTTTTGAGTTTTAAATATATAAATAATGAAATGCTTTAAATTTTAATACAAAAATGGATTTTAGAAATACTAGCCTTACAGTGTTAGTGTTAAGTGAGTACATGTACACATTTAACTAATACGTTAGCTTTTGTAGCCGTATATAATATCTCATTTCTATAGTATCAGTTATTTTTTATATCTTGGTATATAATATAAATGTAGCATAAATATATTAATTTCACTGGCTATTGACTTACATTTATTAATTTAACCTTTTGATTGTGATCAGAATATTATGTTAACGGTAATAAAACCGTTTGATATAGATTTATTAAGTTAATTTAAGAACTGTCATCATGTTACTTTCTTAATATTATCAAATAAGCAGGAAATAAAATTTTTAATAAATTAAGAAATTTACAAGTTTATTGATAGATCAAACGTGAAAATGAGTCTAAATCAAGTTAAAGGTTATACAAATTATTAAATAAGATTTATAATTATTTAATTAGGAGGATATATTTTAAACGAGGTTTATTTTTAAAATAATCTCTTTTAAAACTTTTATTAATAATAGGTAAATCAAAATTCAACATTATCAATATTATGCAAATCTTATTGCTTTTTTATATTAATGAGGAAACTATTAATTCATAACCCCAACATCCAAATTAGACAAGAATCTAAAAATAAATAGCATTTATTATTAATTATTATCAAATCAATTAAATTGTACGCTATAATTGGAATACATACACTCTTTTTAATGCTTTTATAACCCACTTCTGCACTAAGAGACAAAAGGATTACTTTTAAGGCTAAAGGAAGAATCGTCATGAACAATGTATGAATTCAAAGAGAAAAGATAGGTTCACCACTTGAACCAAATTTCTTAGGGATGAGGGCCTTTCCATTTTGTATATTATATGGAGGTAAGATGGGTGGTGGTGGTAGGACTTTCCCTCCCCCATTTATCCCCCTAAAAAGGAGTTTCATTCTCAAATACTGAAGTTGGTTTTATATCATTAGGGGCTCCGGTTACGTACTTATCCCAAGACATGTATCAACTATTCAAAAGAAAAATTTTCAGAAATAAAATTCTAAAATGATTGAGCGTATATGCTCCAAGTATGAAAGATAGTTAANCATATACACATCCCTGTGCGTCACTAAAAGAAGCACGTAGCTTTTACTTTCTCATGTTTATATTAGCTGAAAATATTTAATCTTTCTGCACTTTACTACATAAAAGATTCCAATAATTTGTATCTTCTTTCTCTAAAGTGCTTTTATTTATATTTACGTTTGCTCTTACCACAACATTCCTTTGAAATACCCTTAAAGTAATAGAATTTGTAAAATCACTCTTTTTGAGTATTCGTTAAATTTGAAAATTATTTATTTATTTCGTAGATAAGCATACTAAAGATCTTTGAAAAATCTATGGAGTGCATATAAATTAAATTGAAACTAGCTAAAAGTCTTATATTGAAAAATAAAAAGTGGTGTACTAGGAATAGTGTTAATTAATAATGTCATTTCGACCAAATATGTTACTTATAGGTACATGAATTTGAAAATAATAAAAAAAAGTATTTACTACCAAAAAAACCATAACTTAGTTAACATAGTCTTAAACCTGACATGATTCAAAAAGTAAATTTCAAACAATTCTTTGGTAAGACAATACTGATTTGTATAATACACACTAATACTAAACATGTTTGATTGAAAGCAAGAGACTTATAACCGAGATGATGAAAAATATAAATGTAAAATTCTAGAAAGCTCATTGGGACGAAATATCTGTTTTAAAGGAAAAATACGCATTGGTAGAATATATACTAATACTAAACATGTGTGATTAAAAGCAAGAGTCTTAAACCAAACGATGAAACGTTAAAGTTTAAAATTATAGATAGCAGTTTGGACGAAGCATCCGTTTGAAAGGCAAATTACTCATTGGTAGAATATATACTATTAATAACATATGTGATTAAAAGCAAGAGTTTAAACCAAAAACATGACATATATAAATTCTAGGAAAATGTTTTGATGAAACATTTGTTTGAAAGGTAGTATATATAATAATACTAAGCATGTGTGATTTAAAGCAAGAGTCTTGAACTAAAAATGATGACACATATACATGTAAAATTCCAAACAACAGTTTGGGTTAATAATAGGCTGTATATAATTTATAATAATACTAAACTTTATTGATTAAGTGTAATTAAATTAATACACTTAAATATATTTAATATTCTAGAAGGATTGTTGATAATGCTAAATATTTCTTTAAAACGTAGCTGTCAACTGATGTGACCCACCTTTTAATCATCAAAATTATTTACACATTTTGTGTTTTAGTTACCGGTACTTCTATATTTATCATAATACTCAAATAAAGCTTTAGGCCTTTATGATGTTTCCATGAGAAATATTTCGTAAAGTTAAATTATTTTATACTAAATATTGGTAAATACGTTTGCTTTATAAATATTTATTAATTGCATTAGAAAAATATATATATTACCTTATGATCGTGAGTCTATGGTTTGGTTTGGTCAAATTAAGGCAAGTCCCATATTGATGGGACATTGATTTACAAACTTAATGAACTATAAACACAATTTATCTTTATTTGTACTGCCATTAAACATTATTACTTAAAGTTCAATTGGTATTCTTTGACTATCATTTGGTAGGGTAAGGAAGAACATGTGCCTATCAGTGAATATCGAGTATTGGGTGAATACATTAAGTCATTTATTACTATTCTATACGAGAAAATGTTAGTACATATACTTTCAATTCAACTTTTCTCATAATTATCTATTAGTATGAATAAAATTCGTATAGCCTGAGTGAGTAGTAAGATGCAGAGGGGGAATTCATAATAATATGTGTGATTAACATATATAATAAGTACGTTATCGGATACTAGAATACTAGCAATAATAACACTATTAATAATTAAATTTAAATTTATTTATTTATTAAATTAAATTTAAAATGTATGCATTAATCTTATATATGGGAAATTAAACCGTTGATAAATAAGGAGATTAGAACTGATATCAACATACACATAAAAATATTATTTTAAAATAATTTAACAATAATGTGCCAGTAGCATTTTACTCAACCATTTACCCTGAAAGTTAATTGCATAACTTGTTTTCTTAACCCCTGTTAAGGTTATTCACTCAAATCAATAGTACTATTATTTTGATTTCGTATTGTATAATCAGAAATTTATATAATGTTTACTCTTTTAATATCTTAACACGTAATATTTTGGTAACCACGACAATCTGCCCAATGAGATCCCTTGAAAGTTTAGCAAACAAAAGCTATTTCGTTCCAGAAAGGGTAAAAAATATTCTTCAAGGAGCGAAAGAAAACTAACCTTTTCCATCCAAGAATTGTAAAAAGATATGGAATGGCTCCTAGAGGACAGTACTCATTTTTATTCATCGCAACTAGCCGTACGTTTTTATTCCTTAGGGTAACATCAAATTTGGATTGAAACAAAGGCTAATTGAAAATTCTGGCATCAATACGGTAAAAAACTATGAAACATTAATGAGACGAAATTTTTTCTGCTGAAATTACTCAGCTGAACTTCAGGAAAGAAATTACCAGTTACTATATATTTTTTTATAAATAATAATAATAATTTTAAATTTTTAAGCTCAGTGACAATTTCAAAATACTTTTTATCTTAAGTTGGTAAAATTAAGATGAGATGAAAGAAAAGGCGAGCTAGAATCGGTTATTTTTTTGTTTGGATTAAGTTTCTATGACAAAAACATTTTGGGCTAGTAAATAATATATTTATTCAGTAGATAGTGAAAGTTGAATTAATTTAGATAAACATGGTGATCACATCAATAATTGTTAGATATGTCATGACTCATGAACATTGCGTAGTTTGACTAGGAATTACTTATTATAGGCTACAATCTTTTGACAAATTTTAAAGAATTGGTAAAATATTTTTATACGGAAATTTAACTAAATATAATTAATAAAGAGAATTATATTTATTTTTGCCAAAAAATGTTCTATTGCCCTATAAGTGAAATAATACTGATTTAATCTCAAGTTCTATCTCATCTCATCTTTAAATATAAATATATAAATATATAGCTGTTTCAATATTAGATTTTATCAATCGCAAAACATATCACATAATAGGCGATACAATAAAATGTAACCTATATTTATAAAATAATTAAAGTTATTCTCACTTATAGCGATCGATGTTAAATGCCATATTTATTACAAGAACTAATAAAACTTGTATTAAGGATGTTTTAATTTGTTTTGTTATGAATAAATATGGCTAGCAAGCAATCTTTCACTAAGTTTGCATGTCATTAATTTGTGTTAGTACTTAATGGTGTTTCTCATTTCATTTTGATAACATCTCGAACCAAGGTTGGAGAAAATTACTAGCAGTTTGATATGACTGTATATTTTGCTTCATAGTTATATTAGTTATAATTAGTAACATTAATTAATTTTTTTATGTCTCATATTATTATTATTATTATGGTCAGATTCAGAAAAAATAAATGTCAAATTATTTCACTATACTGGGTGACCATAAATTCCCATTCCAAAGAGCTAAATTTTTAACCGTTCACGTAACAAAGACAATCATCTAGAACGCATCCACTAGGCCTGCACAAATATCGATGGTGATGCTGCCCTGATTGCCAGGGCTAGCCAAAACATTCATAGGAGGCGCTAAACATACTTGGATTGTAATATACAGCAAATATACGAACTATAATTGGCTAGTCCTATAAAAAGGGCCTTTATGGTAAACATGTAGATTATAAATTTGCAAATACATGTTCTACAAAAAAATTTATATTATTACTAATTCCAGATATAGATCAAACGATGAAGTGTGCTGTTTTAGTTTGGTTTATTTGTAAATTTTAAATTTTGTGCTGAAATAATCTTGGACATTATAAGTGAATGATAATGTATCTTACTCCTAAAAATAAAGAGTACTAATTGTTTTAGATAACAAATAAGAAATTCAGATTTAGGGTTAATTTTTTAAGTAAATCTTACATTTTGTGCTGAAATAATCTTGCGCCTTATAAGTGAATGATAATATCTCTTACTCTTAAAAATAAAGAGTATAAATTGTATTAGATAACAAATAAGAAATTCAGATTTAGGGTTAAATTTTTCTTTGTATTTTTTATGATTTATTTAAATAAATAAATTAATATTCAATGTTTTAGAAAAAATTAGATTTAAAATAAATTGAAATGACATTCCAGGTAAACAATTAAGTAATATAAAACTTCTTTGGACCTTTAATATAATTAAATTAAACTCTACTAATTTTTCAAGCTCTTGAGTCATTTGATTTGTAAGCAACTGAAGCCTTGCTATTATTAATGTTACAATAAATCCATTTCTTACATTAAACATTTGATATCTCAATCTAAGATTCAAGGTAAATATATTTTAAATTACGGCTCAGTTCATTAGCCTTCTATGCTAAAATATACTTAATTACTCAATGGTATTAGGAACTCTAAATCTCATTGCCACACTTAAGAAATTACGTCACCTATCCCTATCTTGATATAGCTCCATCCATTCTATCTGCGTCTAGGTCTTCCCAATGGTCACTTCCCATAGGGTTTGCCAGTCATACCTTGAACACGATTCTAGATGTATGCATTCACGCTGTATTTCCTGTCCACCCTAATCTTCCAGATCTATATATCCTAACAAAGATTTGTGATCAGTACAGGGTATGCAGCCCTTCATTATGAAGCCTCTTCCACTCTTTGGTTGCCACAAAACTTTTTTGGGCAAAATATTTTTCCAAGCACTTTGTTTTCGAACACCCTAAATTGGTTTTGGTCATTTAAGATAAGAGGCCCCGTTTCACATCCAACAAAGGGTAACATTATTGTTTTGTATATTCTAAATTTGACATTCCTTGAAAGCAGGCGAGTTGTCAACAACTTACTGTCCGAGTAGTAGCATGCATTTCCCAACTGTAATATTTTCCTAATCTACAATCTAATATTGTTATTGCTAGTTATAGTTTCTAAATATTTAAACTCATTAACCCTGCCAAATGATAGGTTGTTCGAAGTTATCTTCAAATTGTAGAAAGTGTTAGTGAATTATTATTACTATTCCCTTAACTCAAAGAGAGCAATAATAACTATAACTACAAAAACTCTTACATAAGTATAAGATTTTAAAGTGTATTCTTTAAATATAAGTAAATGCTTCTCAATTAAGTAGTTGTTTCTTTTTAATTACAAAGGTTATAAAGTATATACATTTAAATGATCTATATTAAGGTACAAAATATTTTCAGGATTAGTAGTAGATTTGTATTGTACCCCTCCCTTCTCCATTTTTGAAGAACATAGTAGCTCCACTTGTTTGAAGAGCTCTGCGTATGTGTATTCGTGAGTGTGCGTGCCATAGAAACAAGCCTACAGAGTATAGCCATTTACATATTTATGGCACAACTGGTGGATGTGCTCAGAAGGGGTTAAGGTTTGTAAAGGATGGGGTGCAATGTTGGTGGGTGAGGAGGGAAGAGGAGGCATGGGGTACGATGGGGATAATAAGAAAGAGTAATGGTCGTGGCTTGCGAGAAACGTGTTCTGCGACGAAGATTTTTTTTAAAAGCTAAAAAGCGAAGAAAGCTTTGGTTCTTTACCTGTGTGAGTATGTATATATGTATATATATTTATCTATAAGAAGGATATGTCTTATCCTCCCATTTATCTGCAGTAATAAAAGAAAAACTTTTTTATAAAATAAGAAAAGAATTTAAAATATTGGAATAATTTATAAATACGGAAGATGTGTAGCTATACATTTGATGGTACACAAAAAAAACATAGTATTGGTTCTGGAGGATTCAAATATAAGATAGCCAACAAACTTATATTGATGAGTCTGAATGTTGTCATTTTAAGATAGCCAGTGACCCCATAGTGATGAGTCTGAATGATATTATTTAAAGACAGCCAACAACCAAATAGTGATGAGTCAGGAAAATATTATTTGTAGGTACCTAACAACCCCTTAGTGATGAGTATGGATTATATCATTTGAAGGTACCTAATAAACTCCTAGTGATGAGTCTTGATCAGTGATACAAAACCTTTTTCAATTCAGGCTACACTGCTATAATTTTCAAGAAACACCATCCGCATTTATAGAAGGATTTTATTATTTATAAAATTTTAATAATTCTGTAGTTTCTAAGAATAATATTGATCAGATTATTAAAAATATTTATAATCGTTACTAAAATTTTTACCGCTAGATTTTTATCTTCCTTCAAGCTCCCGTGGCACACCTGCTGACACTTCATGGCACAACACTGTGCCATGGCACACCGGTTGAAAGGAATTGGTCTAAAGGATATTATTTGAAGGTATTGTACCCATCAATCGCTTAATTGTTTAAGTCTGGAAACTACCATCTAGTGATGAGTTTGAAGCATATCATTTAGGGCTATTATTGATTATGCTATTTAAAATTAAGGTTACTTCTATCCTAAAGAGCTACAAATATTTACAACGCTGGTACGATTGTAAGTTGTAAATGAGATTGTATCAAAATATACATATATATATACACACACATTTCTTTGGTATTATGGGGTATAGCCTATTAGTAGAGAGATCACTTTATTTGTTAGGCAGATTTTAGATGAATTATAAAAAAAACCTTTCGTTTCAAAAAGACTTATAAAATCTAAACATCTATAGTATTTATACTCAAATATAGTATTTGACTATAAAAATTTAGAATTACTTATAGTTAATAAACTAACACATCATTATAAAATGGATCAAGCTTCCATATTAAGGATCTTCTCAAGATGAGACAAACAAGGTCACATTGTTATTTAATTGAGTATTTAATTGAGTAAAAAGGGAGGTCCAAACATAAGCTCATAGATTGAAATATATACTTGTATTTGGTATGATAGAATGATTCAATCAGTTTTAAAGGAACAAAATGATAATATTAAATGTAATTTAATTACTTTATCATTTTCTGGAGAGAAGAGAACAAATGGTTGAGCTAATTTAGATTAATGAAGTATTAAACCGAAATGTTAGTTTTTGTTAGTTACGGTTATAGTCGTATGTAGATATAATATTCTTTCAAATGAAACTATATACTTAAACGCGGGAATCGAACCCGGGTCATTGGCCTTATACGCCAATACGCCAAAGTTCTGATCACTGAGCTATCAAGGAATCATTCCGTGCTCGGAGTCATTCTTGATTCATATTTTAAGACAGAGTCTGTAGTTGACGTACGGAAATTGTCGGCTACAAATGTGTGATAAATTAAGAATCACAAGCTACCAGATAACGCAGACACCTTCGACTCAGTAGATGGCTTTATGCTGCCAATTGTGGAATTATAACTGTATGAGTTAACATATCATCGTGAAGGATTATATAGAAAAGCTATTATTTTTGTTACTGTTATAGAGTTATCAAGATATAATAATCCTTAATATAACTTTATATGCATATGTATGTATATATATACATATAAATAAATATAATTATGTGTGTATGTATTTATCTACCTGTATAAATGGATACATAATTATATTATTAAATACATATTTAGATATATTTATATAATTGAATATATATATATATTTATGTACCTGAATATATGGCTTCATAAATATATTATTATTTATGTATTTAAATATATTTATATATATTAATACATATAAAAATATATATTCATATAAAGAGATAAATTCAGGGATGGAATAGCAATATGGTAACTCGGTTAGCTGCCTGAATGGCCGGTGCTAAAATGGGCCCATGGGCCATCGATACAGATCGGACGTTTATCAATTTCATATAATTCATAAAACTGAGAACATCATGAGATGCTGTAGAAAATACCCTACCGAGCCTAGCAGGATTTTAATTTTGTTTCTAGGATTATATGTAAATAAACAAAAAGAGGTGTTTAATATACCATTCACGATACTAGGGCTTATAGTGCAAGTAGTATCCATTTTGTACAGTTTGGGGGAGTAACTACGGGTCACGTTACATCCAGCCAGTAAGTCACTCAGTCATAAAGTCAGTGTAAGGGGAAGCACATTTGTGACAATAGGTGACAATTTTGCCTTTAATTTTCTCGTCAGTGGTTAATTTTTGTAAGTTTGTAAACGGAATATTTGGTATTTTTCTGTATTATTAAGATTTTCTGGTGCATTACGGACACATTGCTGTAGTAATAATTAGATAACCTCAAGTTTCATGGTTCTTACAATTAAATAATCTAGTGTGTGTTAAAAAATATGTAACATTTATACGTATGCATATAATTATATATATTATATATATATATGTGTTAATTTCAATGGAACTTTTTTTGCTCCAATTATTAACGAGAATCTCATTCCTTATGATCATATGAGCTACCAACTTTTACATACATAGCAAGGAATTGTGTCACCAACTTTAAGATAGTACATAGAAGTAATACACATTAGTGAAACAATGCGATTCATTGTTTTAGTAATAAAAACTATACAACAAGTTATATAGAATCAGTGATTAATGTGAGGATACAGGGAAAGATTGCAAAGTTCAATGTCCTACCAATTATAGTAGAAATACTTTTTTTAGTCTAAATAAACAAATTATTGCTTCTCTGCAAGCATATAATTTAATTTTCTACACATGATTACCTAAGCAGTTGCATTATGTCAAGGGTGTCATGGAATTTGATGAAAACTTTATCTTTTCATTTATAAAGGATTTTAGATAATGTCGCAATGGTTGTGACAGATATTTAACAACTGTTGATATCACCATGTGGAGTAAATTAAAACTCTTAAGTTGGTTTAAAAGTAATTTTGATTTATTTTTACAAAAAAAGTGTGGCTATAGAAACTGGAAAATTAGAGATATTTTCTCGTATGCCTTGCATCACCACCTTAAATATGAATGCATTATAAATACACGAATATTGTTATTTTAATATTTGAAATAACTCCATTATCTAAATATTTTCAAACATAGAACTTGATGTTTAAAAAGCTTATAACATGGTTTCCGTAGCATTGCAAGAACTCTAGGATTAAGCAAGAGATTTTGATATCATACAGAAAGCTACAGACAATTTTGCTAACCAAGTTAACACACAGTTGCAAGAAATAGAAGATTACGATCTTTGAGTGCAATGTACTCTTCCCTCAAAGAAACTAGGGAAGGATAAATTATGGTGGAAAAGTCCAACCGTGGTGAAACAATCTCTGATGTTATCACAGCCTGAAAGACACATGTTCATAATCTCATTCTTGATACGGAAATTGAAAGCATGAATCGTCGTTTTCATGAAAGTAGTATCCTATATAGTGATTCTTATTTCCTGGATCCATGAAACTACTCAGAACTAAAAACTGAAAGCCTTCCATTATCAGCGCTGGTTAAATTAAGAGAACGCTCGATTAATTTTGATGATTTGGATTCTACTGAAAATTAACACAATCTTGCTTTAAAATGAAATTATTTATAAACACCATTACTAAATGAATATACAGTGGGTTTGAATAGGAGATAGAACCAACACAATAAAATCAAAACAATAATTACTTTGATGTAAAAATGGCAAACTAGTCATGCTACGTCGATATGAATCTACTACTGACGCTTATACTTCATTCGTTCTATCATAAAAATATATTTTAAAACTCACTCTAACTCAAGTTGCTTGGTAAAGAACCTTTTCTACGTAAAATATCATAAAACACTGCTCGATGAGCACAATCTCTAATAGTAATTTATATTAATGTATGATAATGATAACCAAAAGAGACATACCAATGAAACTTGATTCAAACGAGATAATTTTTAAAAAATTGCAGAAACAAGACAACAGTTTATAAATATACTGATCTCATAAAAGTATAAAACCAGTGAATGTCTTTTTATGTAATCATGATTTGTATTAGTACTAGATAGTCGTACACCAAATGACATAATATATACCTACCTAACCACCTGCCCACCTACCCACCTGCCCACCTACCCACCTACCCAC